>JADRCD010194307.1:3011-34808 GCA_019843815.1 Montemys delectorum | reverse complement strand
TTTTTTTTTTTAATTTTTTATTTTATTTTATTTTGTTGAGATAATGTGTCATGTAATGCAGTAATGCAGAGTGGCCTCAAATGCATTATGTAGCCAACAGTGACCTTGGACTTCTTTTCTGATCCTCCTGTTTCCACTTCCCAAGTGCTGGGATTGCAAATGTGCACGGCCATATTGGGCTTTATCTGGGGCTGAGGAATCAAACCCAGGGCCTCGTGCATGATAGGCAAGCACTCTACCTATGGAGCTCACAGCCAGCCCTATACTTTTTTTTTTTTTTGGCTTTGTACTCTGGAGATACAAATCCCTGGAAGCCTGGGACTACTTAGGAGTCCCCAGTTTTTCTCTTCAGAGTTCAATTGAAAACTGAGAAAGTCGTCTACTACTTTCTAGAAGAGGAAGGACTTACCGTCTATCAATAGTTCACTCTTTATATCTCCAATAAAACATGTATCCCATGAGCCCTCTGGCAGCCATATCTGAGCTAGAACCCAGAAGCTACCTCTGGGGTCGGGCTAAGGAGAATAGGTCACAGTTGCTGGACAGTGAGGTCACAAAAAGGTTTATGTGCCCCGGACTCCATGGGGGTGGGGCCTAGATGATCGAGGGGCCCTAGAGGTCCCCCAAGCCTAGACTGGGGACATGGTGTGGGAAAGGCAGCGGGGACGGGGGCCTGGGGCCTGGGCAGCCAAGGGGCCTGGAGAGATGAGGGCAGGAGAAGGGAGGGGCCAGTCAGGATGGTGAGGAGAAGCCGGAGACAGAAGCTGAAAAAATTGACCAGGCTGTGCAGACAGGAGGAGGGGCTCAGGGTGAGGGGGGTGGCAAGGCAAGGGAAGGGCAGGGAGTTGACTAGCAGTGAGAAATCCAGGGACAGGTCCAGGAATAAGGCAGGCAAGGGAGGGATGAAAGTCCAAGGTCCTGGAGAGAGATGGGAGGGCTGGACTTGCTAGCATAGAGTTGGAATCGGATGAACCCCCAAGGCAGGACTTTAAAAAAAAGAAAAAAGAAAAAAAACTAGTTTGAACAGCAGAGAAAAAAAAACAGGCATGACCCCCACTGAACCCCTTTGTCCCCTTTCTCCTCTGGCAGGTGAAGCGTAGCTGCCCTTCGTGTGGCCTGGAGGCTGGGGGTGAAAAGAAGGAAAGAGGGAACCCTATTTCTGTTCAGTTGTTCCCCCCAGAGCTGGTGAGACTTTAGGGTTTGGGGAGGACGGCGGCGACTGCAGGGCTGAAGGGCATCCTGTGACTCCCCCTCCTCCCTCCTGCTCCTCCGCAGGTAGAGCACATTGTCTCCTTCCTCCCAGTGAAAGATGTGGTCGCCCTAGGCCAGACCTGCCACTACTTCCATGAAGTGTGTGACGCTGAGGGCGTGTGGAGGCGCATCTGTCGACGGCTCAGCCCGCGCATCCGTGACCAGGGTTCTGGTGCCCGGCCCTGGAAGAGAGCTGCCATTCTTAACTGTACTCTTCCCCTCAGTAACTTCCTCCTCTTGCTGCCTGCCTGCCTCAGCCCTTCCTTCTTCTAGGAGCTTCCTTCTCTATCTCTAGCCTTGTCTGATGATCTTTGCACACCCTGGCAACCTTTTGTCTGAAAGAAAGTTGTTAGTCTCAAGCATACCCCAGGGAGTCCTTCCTCCAAGGTTCTCAGGCCCCCTCTGACACACAGCCCATTCACAACTTGCTTACTGTTTGAGCCGTGTCTCCCTGCGTGCACCGACTCTTCTATGTCTAACCCTAGAGACAGCCCTATTTCCCAGACGTGGAGTTTCTTCTTTTAAATCAGAGTTAACTCTCTCTCTCTCTCTCTCTCTCTCTCTCTCTCTCTCTCTCTCTCTCTGTGTGTGTGTGTGTGTGTGTGTGTATGTGTGTGTGTGTGTGTGTGTGTGTGTGTTCGTATGTGTGTGTATATTGGTGCATCAGCAAATTCAGTCACATGTAGAGGCCAGAGGTTGACACTGATTATCTTCCTCTCTCTGTCCCCCTCTACCTTATGTATTTTTAAATATTTACCTTTGTTTTATGTATATGGGTGTTTGGCCTACATATATGTCTGTGTACCACATACACGCAGTGCCAAGTAGGCCAGAAGAGGGCACTGGATCATCTGGACCTGGAGTTATAGATGGTTCTGAACTGCCACCAGGGAGCTGAGAACCAAACCAGGTCCCCTGGAAGAGGGGCCAGTGCTCTTAACCACTGTGCCATCTCTCCAGCCACACCTTCTGTTCTGAAACAGACTCTTCCACTGAACCAGGAGCTTGCCATTTTGGCTAGACAGAATGGCCAGCAAGCCCCAGGAAGCCTTCTGTCTCTGCTTTCCCCTTCCCCCTCACCAGCCAGCGCATGCTTGGGTTTAAAAGGTTCCACACCAGCGTCCCTATGGGTGCTAGGGCTCTGGACTAGGGTCCCCATGCTTGCACAGCACATAACTTTACACACAAAGCCATTTCCCCAGACTTCTGTCACTATGACAGTTGAGGTAATAACTTTTTTCATGTTTATGTGTGTGTGGTGTCTTCATGTTTGCATGTGTTCAGACACATGCACGTTGGGATGTCTGCGTGTAGATACCAATGTTGAGATCAGGAGGCACCTTCAAGCATCCTTCAGTGAAGCAGAGTCTCCCAGTCAAACCCAAAACGAGTCTCACCAACCACCTTGCTCTGAGGTTCCCCTCTCTCCCACTTCCAAGGCCAGAATTGCAGAGAGGCCAAGAAACCCATCTAGGTTTTTCTATCTCTCTCAACTCTGGTCCTCATGCTTGCCAGGCAAGAACCTAACCACCAAGCCATCTCCCCAGCTAGAGACGAAATAATTGGTGGTGTGGTGGCTGTCCTATTTATTACATAATAGGTGGCAGTACCAACTCCCAGGGTGTCTGAGGGACAAGATCACCTCAGCTGGAGAACAATGACCCAAATACTCCACTTCAGAAAGGCCCTACCTAATCGCTTCTCTGCTCCCCTTCCCCCACCCCCACAAGAGTTTAGAGAAAGCTGACCAGAAAGCCAGAGATGAAGGAAGATAGCTAGATTGTCTTGGCTTTCCCTATCTCTCTTCTTTCTGCTTCTTTTCTGTTTATTCACATGCTTCCTTGATGTCTCTCAAGGTTCAACTAAAAAGATGCTTACTGTGGAGCACAAATGTGGCCCTGGGATGAAGTGGGGCAGATGTAGGGTATAAACCCAAGTTTTCTGTGTCACCCCAGGAAGAAGCCTGGCCCCTAAGTCTAGGGATGGAAAAATAAAATCTCAATAGCAGGGCATCTGGAAAACAAAATCCACCCAACCCAAGCTTTGACTCTCACTGCTCCTATCACCTCCACCCTGAAACCATCCCTCCTGTTCTTCAGATACGAAGGGCCTGTATTTCCAGACATTCGGAGGACGGCGCCGAGGTCTCAGCAAGAGCGTAGCCCCCATGCTGGCCCATGGCTACCGTCGCTTCCTACCCACAAAGGATCATGTGTTCATTCTTGACTACGTGGGGACCCTCTTCTTCCTCAAAAATGCTCTGGTCTCCTCCACCCTTGGCCAGATCCAGTGGAAGCGGGCCTGCCGCTACGTGGTGTTGTGTCGAGGTGCCAAGGATGTGAGTAAAGGAACTCTGGCCTCAGAGAACTCACTAGTCCTGAGTCTCTCCCTTAAGGAGACATCTGCCCTCTCACAGGGAACCTGAAAGCAATCCGTTTATCATTTTCTTGTTTGTTTGTTTGTTTGTTTCTACTGGGAATTGAACCCAGGATGTCACATATGTTAGGCAAGCATTCTGCCACTGAGTCAGATCACCACTCTGAAGCTCTCACTTCTTAACCTTGGACCAAGCATTTCATTTGCCATCCCATGATCCACTTGGCTCTAGCCTCATCCCACCCAGAGCCTTAGATCCCCAGACAGCATCATCTTGTTCCACAGTTTGCATCTGACCCAAGGTGTGACACAGTGTATCGGAAATACCTCTATGTTTTGGCTACTCGGGAACAGCCCGCAGTGGTGGGCACCACCGGTAGCCGGGCCTGCGACTGTGTGGAGGTCTATCTGCAGTCCAGCGGGCAGCGAGTCTTCAAGATGACATTCCACCACTCCATGAGCTTCAAGCAGATCGTGCTGGTTGGCCAGGAGACCCAGCGGGCCCTACTGCTCCTCACAGGTGTGACATCGTGATTTGCAAATGTCCAGCAAATTCTTCAGGACCTGCTCAAGGGGGGAGAGAGAGAGGAGTCTGCCAGAGAGCACTCTACCTGCTGCCGGCTCCTGCTCTCAACCCCAAAAGTTCTAGAATTCTCATAGAATTTCAGATAAATTCTCAGGCTGGGGATGTAGATCAGTCTCCATGAAGTGCCATATAAAGTGGATGTGGTGATCCATGCCTGGACTCCCAGCAACGGGGAGGTGGAAGCAGAGGAGTCCTGAGCTCACGGTTATTCTTAAGCTACATAGAGAGTTTGAGGCAATCTACATAAGACCTTGTTTCAGAAATAAAACAGGAGTGTGGAGTAGATGGTACATTGGGTAAAAGACTCAGGGGTAACAAGCAATGAGATGAGTGTGGATTCCCAGAACCAACAGAAAGGCCAACGTTAAGGCCAGCACTGGTAATGCAAGCCTGTAATCTTATGGTGAGAGTCAAGATGGAGACAGGAGAATCCCCGAGCCCTCAGCGTAGCTAGTCTGCATATATAGTGGTAGGGATGAGACTGTAACATAGACAGGGTTAAAGGTAAGGACCAACACCAGAGGCTGTCCTCTGACTTGTGAGCATGCACTGAGCACGCGTGCCTACGTACTGTGGCATGTGTGCCCACACTCTTACAATGCTTTGTTCAGTAGTTTGGAAAGCACTGTTCTAACGAAATCTGATTTTAAAAATCCAATCTCCTCCTAACCTTCATTCGAGGTACTTTACTTTAGACCCCAAATTGCCCACTTTCTGAAGACCTCAGTCCTAGAGACTGGGACCCTGTGGACTTCCGAATGCTAGGCGGGGACCTAAATAGCCAGGCTTTCGTTTTTCCCAACACTCAAATTAAAAGTCTGCAACAGCTAATCACTAGGTCTGCTCTCCATTCGTCTCTCATGCTGACGAACCTCCTGCTTTATTTTCAGGGTTGAAGTCTGGGGGCTGGAAGCTATTCTTTCTTTTTTCCCTTCCTTTTGCTATCCTTTCTTTTTCCTTATCTTATTTCTGTTGTTGTTGAGACAGAGTCTCACTAAGTACTTCAGTCCTGGCTAGCCCAGAACTTACTATGTAGATCACATTGTCCTTGAGCTAGCTCACAGAGGTCTGCCTGTCTCTGCCTTCCAGGTGCTGAAATTAAAAAGCATGTGTCACCATTCTTTACCCATCCCCCGTGTGTGTGTGTGTGGGGGGGGTGTGTGTGTGTGTGTGTGCAGGCATCCATATGTCATATGCATATGCAGAGGTCAGAGGATAACTTTCAGGACTCTATTCCCACCATGGGTCTTAGCAGTTGAACTAAGCTGTCACAAGTGCTCTTACCCTTGGCTCTCCATCCTTCTCTTTCACTCTACTCTAGGGCAGACAGCATTTCTGTTGAGTGTCCCATGGGATGCTTATCTGGCTATTGATGAATCCCTTCTTCTATGTAATGGGATGCCTCCCTTCATACCCCCAGAGGAAGGAAAGATCTACTCCTTGGTTGTGAATGAGACCCAGCTGGACCAGCCACGCTCCTATACAGTGCAGTTGGCCCTCCGGAAAGTGTCTCGATGCCTGCCTCACCTTCGTGTGACCTGCATGGCTTCCAACCAGAGCAGCACCCTCTATATCACGGGTAAGAAGCAGCTCCCAGGCTTAGGGAAATGGCTCCATGGGAAAAGAACTTGTTGTGCACGGCTGAGGATAAGTTCAAGCCCTCAGAACACACACAGAGAGCAGTACCCAGAGGCAGAGATGGGGGGTGGGGTCCCTGTAAACTTGTAGACCTGCCAGTCCGGCATTAAAACAGCAAGCAACCCTACCTCAAACAAGGCAGGAGGCACAGACAGCCTGAGGCTGTCCTTTGACTTTGATACAAATGCTGTGGCACGTACGTGCTATACCTATATACACACCTATATACACATACATCACATAACACACACACACACACTGAAAATTTAAAAACAACTGTATCTCTCTTAAGATTCCAGTCTTGGGCAGATCCCTCCGTACACTCAAACTCCTTAGGGCATCCTGGGGACTGTGGCTAGGCTCCCAGCTATCCGAGCTGACGTGTTGATTGTATGAGACTTCCTGCAATCTTTCAGCTTTTACCGTCACAGGTGGGGCTTTAGTGCCTCAGAGTGGGCCTTGAGTGGAGCAAGGAGGAGCTTAGAGAATGCCTTGCATATCCTGGAGCCCCAGAGCACCAGTCAGAGGCTAAGTGTCCATCAGGACAACAATTAACAATTAAGCACTGGCCTCTTAGATCCCAAGTAGAACAATCACTGGGTCAGCCAAGGGACCAGGTCCTGACCGCGCAGGTTGACGAATGCCTGCACGGATAGCACTGGGAGGCTGAGGCAAGATGATGCCTGAGTCAGGTGACCGGGGCTGCAGAGTCGGACCTCATCTCAGACAGAGGGTCAGCTTCGAAGTCACACCCCTCCACAGACTGCTCAGTGGGGCCCCTCTGTGGCCCTGGGATGGCATGGAGAGGTTCCCATTCCCACCTTAGTACTGTCCAGGGTTGATGGCTTTTTCAGCTTGGAGGGACCCTCATGTCCCCACCTGCAGTAGGGGTCTGCAGTGCCACTTCTCCACTTGCCCATTCCCAGCTATTTATTTGTTTATTGTGTACCAGAGAAGGTAGGGGCAGGGTGGGACCTTCCCACCCCCTCCACCTATTGTAGCCAGTCCTTGAACTTAATAAAATGTGAATGGAAGTGTCAAAACAAAACAAACAAACAAACAAAAAAACAGGAAACAGGTGCCTAAAGCTGCTGAGCTGAGGGCTCCTGACCCCCCAGACCAGGGGGGAGTGTATTTTGAGGTGCATACCCCAGGGGTGTATCGTGATCTCTTTGGGACCCTTCAAGCATTTGACCCTCTGGACCACCAGATGCCACTGGCTCTCTCCTTGCCTGCCAAGGTAGGATGCTGGTGTGGAGGATGGCAGGGCAATTTAGGCTGGTGCAGAGCAGAGGGTTGGGTAGGAAGGGCGGGGAGAACAAGGGGACTTAGGAGAGGAGGCCAGATGGGATTGGTTAAGGGGCGATTCTGGAGCTGAGTGTCCTGGGAACAGAGTGGCTCACTTGCTCTTGCTGTCGTGACCTCCCTAGGTCCTCTTCTGTGCTCTTGGCTATAACCATCTTGGCCTGGTAGATGAGTTTGGCCGGATCTTTATGCAGGGAAATAACAGATACGGGCAGCTGGGAACTGGAGACAAAATGGACCGAGGGGAACCAACACAGGTAAGATTGTTTCCTGGTGACACTCATCCAGTCTCCTAACCCTGCAACCAGTGACTGCCATGTTTCCTAGAAACCACTCTCTCTTCCCCTAGGCAAAGCTAACCCCATCACTTATAACACCTGGGGCGCTGCTGCAGGTCTTACCCCAGAAGGTCTGTTTTGTGCAGTGCACACTGTGTATGCAGAAGGAATTGAGTGGAGGACTAGGCTGGGGGAATCTGGGTATGCGGAAGTACTTAGGAAAGGTGAGATGCAGCCTGAGAAGTGGCTCAGAATGTGAAGTGCTGGTCACGTGAGCCGGAAGACCTGCGGTCAGACCTGCGTTCAGATCCCTAGTACTCCTGTAAAAAGCTGGGCGTGGTGATAAGCACCTGCGATACCAGCACTGGGAGGGGACAGAAGGCTACCAGGACTCACCAGCCAGCCAGTCTAGCCAGTGGGTGTGCTCCGGGTTCAGTGAGAGACCCTGCCTTAAAAAGATGGAGGGCACTGGGTGGTGGTGGCACAGGCCTTTAATCCCAGCACTTGGAAGACAGAGGCAGGTGGATTTCTGAGTTTGAGGCCAGCCTGATCTACAGAGTGAGTTCCAGGACAGCCAGGGCTGCACAGAGAAACCCTGTCTTGAAAAACCAAAAAAAAAAAAAAAAAAGAAGGAGGACAGGCTGGAGAGATGGCTCATTGGTTAAGAGCACTGACTGCTCTTCCAGAGGTCCTGAGTTCAATTCCCAGCAACCACATGGTGGCTCACAACCATCTGTAATCCCTTCTGATCCGATGCCCTCTTCTAGTGTGTCTGAAGACAGCAACAGTGTACTCACATACAAATAAATACATCTTAAAAAAAAAAAAAAAAAAGATGGAGGGCAAGTGAGAAAGATACTCAGCTTTGACTCCAGCCTCACCAGCCACAGGCATGAATATGCATTCCCTACACACATGCACATTGCTTTAAAAAGGTAAGCTACTAGGGCTGGTGAGATGGCTCAGTGGTTAAGAGCACTGACTGCTCTTCCAAAGGTTCCTAGTTCAAATCCCAGCAAACATGTGGTGGCTCACAACCATCTGTAATGGGATCTGATGCCCTCTTCTGGTGTGTCTGAAGACAGCTACAGTGTATTTATGTATAATAATAAATAAATCTTTTTAAAAAAAGGTAAGCTACTAGGAGAGCCTGTGGGTGTGAGAAGGTTCCCATGAGGATAGGAAAAAGCATTCCATGTAATGAGAACAGGGTAATTGTATATACCCTGGCTATAGCCCCAGTGCGTGGTATGTGGAGACAGGAGGATCATAAATTGAAGATTATCATCAGCTACACAGTGAGTTCTAGGCCAGACAGGCTACGTATGACCTTTTCTTAGTTGCTGTTCTATTGCTTCGAAGACCAAGGCAACTCTTTTTTTTTGTAGGCTTTCTTTTTTGTTTTTTGAGACAGGGTTTCTCTGTATAGCCCTGGTTGTCCTGGAACTCACTTTGAAGACCAGGCTGGCCTCGAACTCAGAAATCCGCCCGCCTCTGCCTCCCAAGTGCTGGGATTAAAGGCATGCACCACCGCTGCCCGGCTCATAGGCAACTCTTATGAAAGAAAGCTTACACACAGTTTTGGAGGGTTAGTCCATGATCCTTCATGGTGGCGCTGCAGGTCACATCTTTTAATCCTTTAATTGTCCTCAAACAATTCTACTTCCTGGTGACTAAGCACTCAAATATATGAGCTTTTGTGGCAGGTCTCACTCAAACCACCACAGGACCCATCCCAAAATAAAGAGCTATAGAGATGGTTATCCGGAAACAGTACTTGCTACCAAGCCTGATGATCTGAATTCAATCCCTGCAAGCCCTCATGGTGGAAGGATAAAACCTTTTGATATGCAGAAGTTGTCCCATGGTTATGGTAGCCGTTCAGTCGTCATGGACAAACTGTGTTTACCTGAAAGGGGGGCTGGATGAGATATCGTATGACATGTAAATAAAGAAAATAGCTAATAAAAAAAGAAAGAAAGAAAGAGGGGCTGGAAATGAAAAATACCAGAGGAGGGAGGTGGGGGCAAGAGAAGAATGAAGCCAAGACAAGGTTCTGACTCCCAAGTTTAGCCGGGCGGTGGTAGCACACGCCTTTAATCCCAGCACTTGGGAGGCAGAGGCAGGCAGATTTCTAAGTTCGAGGCCAGCCTGGTCTACAGAGTGAGTTCCAGGACAGCCAGGGCTACACAGAGAAACCCTTCTCAAAAAACCAAAATAAATAAAATAATTAATTAATTAATTAATAAAGGCAATCTAGTTCGGTGCTTGCTTTGCTAGTATGAGGGTCTGAGTCTGATTCCTAGAAATCATGTGTTTTTGTTTTTGTTTTTAAAAAAGCCAGGCACAGTAGTGCATGATTATAGTCCCAGCCACGAGGAGGCAGAGGAGCCTCCAGGCTGTCTCAGACTACAGGTAGACCAGGCCTCAAGACTCAACCCCAGCTAAGGTTGCTCCTCTGAATACCACAGACATATGTTCACCTGTGTCTGCTCCATAGAGCAGCCATAGAGAAGTTAGTAGTTAGTGATGGGATTTCCAGTTTGATTTTTGAGACAAACTCTCACTGTGTAGCCTCGTTTGGACTGGAACTCACTTTAATCCCTCTGCTTACCCATGGCTGGCTGACCTTTTAATTCTTAGATTAATTTTATTTACTGTATGTAAGTACACTGTAGCTGTCTTCAGACACCCCAGAAGAGGGGATCAGATCCCATTAAGGATGGTTGTGAGCCACCATGTGGTTGCTGGGATTTGAACTTAGGACCTTCAGAAGAGTAGTCAGTGCTCTTAACCACTGAGCCATCTCTCCAGGCCCCTGACCTTTTAATTCTTACTTGCTGGTATTTTGTAATTAAGGATTTCTTTTTACTGTGTGTGTGTGTGTGTGTGTGTGTGTGTGTGTGTACATGCAAGAATGCACATGTATGTGCAAACGTGTGCAGGTTCCCCAGGGAGGCCGGAAGAGGGTAGCTGGTCTTGTCCCGAGGAGCCAAGTGCCCTGTACTCAGACTTTGGGAGACTTCATGTGCACACAAACGGACAGATAGCTGCCAGCTTGCAGGGCAAGGCGGACTTCTGGGACAGGATGTTCTTTTCCTCTGGCCTAATATTCCATTCAGCCTTTCTCCAACCTGGGGTCCCCAGCCCCCAGCCTCCAGGCTGCTAGTATTCCCACCTTAAAACCCCTGGCCATGTTGTCTGTCTGCCCTCAGGTTCATTATCTGCAACGCCCCATCGCCCTGTGGTGTGGCCTCAACCATTCCTTGGTGCTGAGTCAGACCTCGGATTTCAGCAAGGAGCTGCTGGGGTGCGGCTGTGGGGCGGGAGGCCGTCTTCCTGGCTGGCCCAAGGGGAGCGCCTCCTTTGTCAAGCTGCACATCAAGGTCAGAGCAGGGTCAGGCAAATGAGCACTCAGGGAAGGTAGAGTACTAAAGCCAGGTGGCCCATGGGACTTAACCTCCCTTCTCTCCAAAACCTTTAAAATGTATTGGGGGAAGGGAGTTATGCCACAATGTGCCAGGGGAAGGCAGGGGGACAACCCGTGTGATATAGTTCTTTCACCTCTTCATATTGGGCACCAAGTGTGGTGACAGGCTGAGCCGTCTCACTGGGCTCCTTTTGCAAGTAGATTCTCACTGTGGAGCCCAGGCTGGTCTTAACCTCTAGCTTTTCCTGGCGTTCCTGTGTCACTATGCCTAGCTTATGGCTGCCACCCCTGTAAGGGAGCCATTGATTCCATTCCCCGGTACTGTGCAGTCTCCCTTCCATGCCCCACATTGCTCCCTGCTGTCTCCTTAGCTGACCCGGATGGCTCTATCCAAGTTCACATGGGTCCTGGAACATAGCAAGCTGAAGCTCACTTGCTGGTCCAGAGCCTGTCTGAGAGGGATCAACATAGCATTAGGTTTAGTTGGCTTCCTGGAAGCCCCTGGCAGTGTTAAGCCTCCCTCAGCCCCACCCCTTCTCTCCTCTAAGGTCCCCTTGTGTGCCTGCTCCCTCTGCTCCACCAGAGAGTGTCTCTATATGCTGTCCAGCTACGACATCGAACAGTGTCCGGCCTATCGAGACCTGCCAGCCAGCAGGGTTGGGGGGAGCCCTGAACCTAGCCAGGGGGCTGGAGCCCCCCAAGACCCTGGGGGAACGGCCCAGGCCTGTGAGGAGTACCTCAGCCAGATCCACAGTTGCCCCACGTTGCAGGACCGGATGGAGAAGATGAAGGAGATTGTGGGCTGGATGCCCTTGATGGCAGCCCAGAAAGATTTCTTCTGGGAGGCACTGGACATGTTGCAGAGGGCTGCTGGCGGGGGTGGCCCAGGCACTTCAACCCCTGAGAGCTGAGCCCTTCTTCCTAGCCTTTCCTCCTGAAGGAAGTCGGGCCCTGGGCTAGAGCTGAGAAGAGACAGAATGTCAAAGAACACTGTGTGTACACTGGGTGGGGGGTGGAGGGTTGTGGGAGTAGTGCGTATTCGAGGGGAGGGGAGGGACCTCTTTTATAAATGTGCAGGGGGGCTGCCCTGGAGGAGCCCCCAACCTGACTATCATGAGCGAGAAATTTGATGGCCAGTAGAATAAAAGGCTAAAGCAAAGCCTGTTTTGAAACCCTGGGGCCTTATGGGGTGAGGGGCAAGGGTCGAGGGAAGCCTGGCAGGTGAGAGAGGGAAGACAGACAGAGCCCAAGCTGCTGTTTTACTGTGAAAGTGCTAGCACCCCCAGCTCACCATCCCCTTCTCACTCCAGAAGCCCCACTTTACGATGTGGTGGTCGGGCCTGGTCTTGTGGCATAACCAGACATACCGTCCTACTTTCCCACTTTGGAGCCTCTGTTGGGCCTGGAACCTTAACACGAGTCTGTTGGTTTTGTTTGTGACAGAGCCTCACTGTGTGGCCCAGGCTGACCTCTTTAATCATGCTGACTCCATCTCCAAACAGCTAGGATTACAGGTGTGCCTCCGTCATACCTGCATCAGACCACTAGTCTGACCGTCACTTCCGGGGGTACCTTGCCCCTAGCCCTCAGTCCCACGGCACCCTGTTCTCTTCTAAGTGCAGGCTCTTCAATCCTTTCCCCTCCTTACTTTTTGTTCCTTCCCCTCTTTGCCCAGGGACAGGGACACTCCATCCCCCTTCCCCCCCCCCCCAACCCTTCTGTACCTTAAAATAGTTGGAAGAGAGAATCGGGGGTCAGAACTCTCCTTGCCCGGCCTGATCTGGTCCAGTGTTAAAGAGAAAGTCCTAAGCATGTGCAAAAGCTTCTGGGGAAGGGGGTGCAGGCCTGTAGTCCCAGCACGTGCGAAGCTGAGGCAGGAAGACTGAGTGCTCCAGTTAGCTAGTGCTTCATGGCAAGACTTTCTTAAGCAACAAGAGCCATCCAGAAGTGTGTGGTGGGACAGCAGATAACCAAAAGACTCAAGGGCATCCTCTCTGGACTCCGAGAGAGCAACAGGTGAAGAGGGGTCCAGTCTGCACCTAGACCTCTACGGCAAATGCCAGGTCCCCAGGCAAAGGACACAGGGCAGTGGCACATGACCAGATGTCTAGATGATGTTCTCTCCCCCTGGTTGTTCCCAGCATTCTTTAGTCAATTAATATATGTCCAAGACCTAGAGAGGCCCCTGCAGGGACTCAACCACTGTCCCAGCTGTCTCCCTGTCCCGCCTCCCCTGCTGCCCGCCCAGTTGGCCAGTCCCCACGCCCACACACCCGGGGCTGCTTCATCTGGTACTGATTATCCTGCTGCTGCTGCTGCTGCTGTTGCTGCTGCTGCTGCTGCTGCTGCTGCTGAACTCAGCTGCTGCTTCCAGCACTTCCCCCCTACACAATGCTGCCTGCTGCCCTAACCTCCCTTCTGGGGCCATTCCTTCTGGCCTGGGTGCTGCCTCTTGCCCAAGGCCAGACCCCCAACTACACGAGGTAGGTCTCATATCTTCCAGATGGCTTCCAGAGGGAGTTTCAGAATGCTTGTGAGTTCTGGGAGGGCTGTGCCTGTGGGTCTTGCAAGCACTTGTGCTAGCAAATCCCCTTTTCCTGTGCAGAGCCATACCCTCCCTGTCTGCTGCAAGGCCACACTGGTCTGCAACTCCACTGTCCCCACTTCTTCACTACTGTCCTTCTGCCGTAGGCCCCTCCGTCGAGCTCGAGCCCAGAAAGCCAAGACCTTGACCTTGTCTCTTAGCGGACATTCAGGAACTGAGATGGGGGGGGAGGGCGGCAAGCAGAAGGTCAGGTACTGGCCCTTAGCTAGAACATGGAGCAGGGCGAAGGTGGGAGCCCCTAGCTGTATGTCCACATACAGCTCGCCTCATCTCTCTTGTCCCCTCCCCCTCGTGGCCTCGCGGCTTGTCACATCTGGAAGTAGTTAGGCGAGGCTCCTGTCCTTGACTGCCAGGCAGGACAAGGGGGGGGGGGGGGCGGGTAGAGGAGGTTAGGGGGACTGAGAAGGATTCCCGGAATTCCTGCCGGCGTGGGGGTGGAGCCTCTAGGGGATGGAGAGATGCGCCCTGTTGCCTAGCCCCACTTCCCCTGGCCCTTGGACAGGAGTCTCTGCTCCACGGGCTGGGGCTTCTCCAACACCGTCTTCCCTTCTTGCCTGGGCTTCCCATTATCACGAGCCATCTCTGCAGTGGTTCAGCCTGACACCTTCTCTGTCCTCCAGACCTGTGTTCCTGTGCGGAGGGGACGTGACCGGGGAGTCGGGTTACGTGGCAAGTGAGGGTTTCCCCAACCTCTACCCTCCAAACAAGAAATGCATCTGGACAATCACGGTGAGAAGGCCGCTCTGGTCCCCATTGCTCTTCATCAGTCTCCCAAGCCAAACCCTGACAGCCCAGGGACATGGTCCCCACCACCAGGCATTACCTCTGGAAAACCCTCTTTTCTTCTTTGGTCACAAGGGCGTCAGTCCCAACAGTAACATGTTCTGAAGCATCCCAACCTTCCTCCTCTTGCTCCAGTCCCACTACTGGAAACTGAGCCCTGGGACTGTGGCATACTAGGCCAGAATTCTGCCCCCGAGGCACATCCCAGCCTTTTATTCATTTAGGTTTGTTTTCCTAGTCCGCTTGTTATTCTTAGTGTGTTGGGCATGAGTTTGCACATCCATGCGTGCATATGTGCAGAGGTCAGAGCAGATCACGGGTGTTCCAGAGCTGTACTGCTCTCCACCCTATTGTCTTGAGACAAAGCCTCTCACTAAATCTAGAGCTAGTCTGAAGGCCAACAAGGCCCAGTCATCCCTCCTGTCTGTCTGTCTGTCTGTCTGTCTGTCTGTCTCCCAATGGCGCTAGGGTTAAAGGCATATGTGTGGAGACCTCAATGCAGACTTTTATGTGGGTTCTGGGGGATTTGATCTTGAGATCTTGAATAAGCACTTTTACCCACTGAGCCATCTCCCCAAAGTGCTCCCCCTTTTATTTGCCTCTGTTTCCCAAATAGCTGGGATCCCATAGCTTATTCTTTTTTTTTTTGGTTTTTCGAGACAGGGTTTCTCTGTGTAGCTAGCCCTGGCTATCCTGGAACTCACTCTGTAGACCAGGCTGGCCTCCAACTCAGAAATCCACCTGCCTCTGCCTCCCAAGTGCTGGGATTAAAGGCATGCGCCACCACTGCCCGGCTCGGCCTTGAGCTTTGAGGCAGTCAGCGCAGTAAACTCGGGGATTACAGGTGTGAGCTGCCTTGCCTAGTTTAAGTCTTAGCTTTTTCTGGTTAAAAAAAAAAAAAAAAAAATGCTGAGACTCCACCCCTAATTCGCTCCTGTTCTCTCCCTCCAGAGCCCATAAGGTGGGAGCAGAGCCCAGGCCCTCTGTGTGGTGTTGGCCAGGGGGCCTTTCCAGTTATGGCTATTTATCTGTCTAGGAAGTACTTGGGGGAGGGGGCGATGCCCAAGGTCAGGGTTGTTTGGGGTCTGATTTTGAGGGACTCCCATTCCCCTTTTGTCAGGTACCTGAGGGCCAGACTGTGTCCCTGTCCTTCCGAGTCTTCGATATGGAGCTCCACCCTTCCTGCCGCTACGATGCTCTGGAGGTCTTTGCTGGATCTGGAACCTCAGGCCAGCGACTTGGACGCTTCTGCGGCACCTTCAGGCCTGCACCTGTAGTCGCACCTGGCAACCAAGTGACTTTAAGGATGACAACTGACGAGGGCACTGGGGGACGAGGCTTCCTGCTCTGGTACAGCGGCCGGGCCACCTCAGGCACCGGTGAGTATCCTCGCCTCCTCTTTCCCCTCTCCTGACCCCACCCCGGTTCAGGTCCCCACCCCTGCCCTAACTTTGATCCTCCCCAGATTACTCCCAAGAGTTAGGGCCACCACTACTCCCTTTCTTCTCACTAACCGCCCCTTCAGTCCCTCCTCCCGGTCTTCTCTCCCCCTCCCGCTCCCACCTACCCCTCTTCCAGGGCCTCCCCCAGGTGCGAGGCGGAAGTGGGTCATGGACCCGCGGGTGGAATGGGCGGCCTGGGGTTACTGGGACGGTGAGTAACTGCCCGCCCCCCTCCGCAATCGGGCTCCTCTGACAGGAGTTAGGGGGCATCCTGAAGCTGGGGGACAAGGATTCCCTCACCTGGGGCCCCCTATACCCAGCTCTGGGATCCCGATTGCGGTCCCATCACCCCCTCCCGGCAGCACAAGTCTCCCTGGAAATGTTTCAGGCTGAGACCTCAACAGAGGGGAGGGCATCCTCACAACGTGAGAGCTCTCTAGCCTGCTTAAGAGGATTCTTCTGCTAGGCCGGGATGGAGAGATGGGATCTCCTAGGGGAAGAGGCGTGGTGTGGCGGTGGGCCGGGGAGGGGCCAGAAGGGACCTATCATTCAATATTCTCCTCTCTGTTGGGCATCCCAGTCCCTTATTCCCAGGCGTTTGGTAACCCCGTCTTTCTACTGTTTCCCTTTGTGTCCCCTTCATCTTGAGACCCAGACTTCCTAGCTGCCTGCCAGAGCTCCCAGTCTAGAGCTCTCCCCTAGCTGACCGAGGGTCTCCACCGCCCCCCACCCCGTCCCTCTCTCCCCTTCTCAGAGCACCAGTTTTGCGGGGGGCGGATGGAGAAGGCGCAGGGAACCCTTACCACGCCCAACTGGCCTGAGTCGGATTATCCTCCAGGCATCAGCTGTTCCTGGCACATCATTGCACCCTCAAACCAGGTACTGACCTTCTTGCCTAGGCTGCCCACCAGGTGCCCAGGCAGCATCCTTTGAGGCACACAACCAGCAAAACCACATCTGTGTCCTGATCCCTGAGCTTGCCCTGGTAGAGACCCAAACCAGAAGTGTGTGTGGTGCTACTGGGCTGGAGTTCTCTAAAGCATGCTCCCTGTAGAGTATAGGAGTGTGTGTGTGTGTGTGTGTGTGTGTGTGTGTGTGTGTGTGTGTGTGAGAGAGAGAGAGAGAGAGACCCTCAGGCTACCAGTATGCACACATTAGAGGGAACAAGGGGACTCACTATTGGTGCTACTTCCAAGTATTCTTAACGCCAAAAAAGGTGCAGGGCACACTATTCGGTCTCTTTGGCCTGTCCTGCTACACAGCTTACTGCCTCTACCAGGTGATCATGCTAACCTTTGGGAAGTTTGATGTGGAGCCTGATACGTACTGCCGATATGACTCTGTCAGTGTGTTCAATGGAGCTGTGAGTGATGACTCAAAGAGGCTGGGGAAATTTTGCGGAGACAAGGCCCCTAGGTGAGTGATCCTTTTGATGGGCAGTGTTGGGGCTAACTCTGCATTCCTGTGTGAAGGACTGCTGGGAGGCTCAGCTGACCAGGCAAGATCTGAGCTCTAGGATCCCAAACTACTGGTCAGGACAAGTATAGGAGGTGGCAGCCAGGCAGTGGTGGCGCACACCTTTAATCCCAGCACTCGGGAGGCAGAGGCAGGCGGATTTCTGAGTTCGAGGCCAGCCTGGTCTACAGAGTGAGTTCCAGGACAGCCGGGGCTACACAGAGAAACCCTGTCTCGAAAAACCAAAAAACAAACAAACCCAAAAAGTATAGGAGAGGGCAAAGGTTTAGTGTAGCTTCTGGAGTCTGCAGAGCTTCAGGGTTTGGGGGCACTGGGAGATTCTGATGTCAGAGGACTGGTTTATTAAGCTTGGGCGTGGGAACAGAACAGGGTACTGAGTCTATCTGAGACCTCAGCAAATGCTCCTCTGCCCCCTGCAGCCCCATCTCTTCCGAAGGGAATGAGCTCCTGGTCCAGTTTGTATCGGACCTCAGTGTCACCGCAGATGGCTTCTCAGCCTCCTACAGGACCCTGCCACGGGATGCTGTAGAAAAGGAGTCAGCCCCAAGTCCAGGGGAGGATGCACAGCGTGGTCCCCAGTCCCGCTCTGACCCTAAGACAGGAACTGGGCCCAAAGTGAAAGCACCCGCTAAACCTAAGTCTCAACCTGCAGAGAAACCAGAGGCCTCCCCTGCTACCCAGGCAACTCCAGTGGCCCCAGGTAAGTGTGAGAGGGTGGAAGAAGGTACTGAAGAGATGGCTTAGTGGTGAAGAGCACTGGTTAGTCTTCCAGAGGACCCAGGTTTGATTCCCGGGACTCACATGACAGCTCAAAACGATCTGTAACTCCAGACATACATGCAAAACACCGTATACATAAAAAAGTGGAAGAAGGGGGATTGGCCAAAGGAAGCACTATTCATCCATCCATCCACCCATCTATCCATCCATATATCCATCCATCCAGCACTCACTGCCTCCTGTCAATGTCTGGGACTGGTGTTGGGAAGCATCACTGGGTAGAACTCTGGGTTTACATCCATAGAGCTGTTATAATTTCAGATGTGATTAGGGAGGGCAGGGTTTGCCTAGAGTTTCCCAGTGAGGGCTGAGGACATATGCTCAGAAGTAGAGCATTTCTAAAACTCTCCCAATTAGGGGCCGGAAGCTAAGCTAACTGTAGAGTGCCTGTCCCAGAATCCTCTAGTGAGGATCTGGGGTGTGAACCAGTGGCAAGGTACTTGTTTGCCTAGACTCCCCCAGTGAGGGGCAAAGGGTGTGGCCCAGCAGTAGAGCACCTGGCCAGCAGGCACCAGACTCAGCTTTCATTTCTAGCACTGCAAATAAAGGAATAAATAGGCTGACATGAGGAGAATGGTCTTGCCTACTAGGTAGGCCACTCTCCACAAATAGTTCTGTCTCTTCCTAGATGCTCCCAGCATCACCTGCCCAAAGCAGTACAAGCGGTCAGGCACCTTGCAGAGCAACTTTTGTTCCAGTAGCCTAGGTAAGATTCTATCCTGCCCTTCCAACTCCCTGTACCCTCACTGGAGCCCAGTCCTAGCCACCTGACTCTTCATCTCTCACCGACATCTTGCTACAGTGGTTACAGGAACAGTAAAGACCATGGTCCGGGGCCCAGGGGAGGGCCTCACTGTCACCGTCAGTCTTCTTGGTGCTTACAAAACGGGAGGACTGGACCTGCCTTCTCCGCCCAATGGCACCTCTCTGAAGTTCTATGTGCCCTGCAGGCAGATGCCCCCCATGAAGAAAGGTAAGGCAGATGGGAAATGGAAGTGGGTGCTGAGCACACTGAAGGTATGGAGCTGTAAGGTCTGACCAAGAAGAGTCTTTGGCAAGGTCTCAATCCCACCCCTCCTCCTCTCCAGGAGCCAGTTATCTGCTGATGGGTCAGGTGGAAGAACTCAGAGGCCCCATCCTTCCTCCAGAGAGCTTCGTGGTTCCCTACAGGCCCAACCAGGACCAGATCCTCAATAACCTAAGTAAGAGGAAGTGTCCCTCCCAACCTAGGACAGCTGCCTGATGTCCTAGCCAGATACAGCCTCAGCGCTTATCCAAATAAATGTTCCTTGACCCAGGAAGGGGTCGTACCCGAGGTTCTATGCTTGGTGGGGTGGGAGGCACATGTTGGATTTCAGAATGCTCTTTCCTTTGGGTGGTGCTAAAGGACTGCCTGGCTCAGGAATTGACACATGCTAGGCAAGTGCTTTATCGCTGAGCAACACCGTCAGCATTTCAGAATACTCTTAAGAATGTATGATAGAGGCCAGGTGGTGGTGGTGGCACATGCCTTTAATCCCAACATTTGGGAGGCAGAGGCAAGTGAGTCTCTGTGAGTTCGAGGCCAATCTGGTCTACAGAGGGTATTCTAGGACAGCCAGGGCTACACAGAAACCAACCCTGTCTGAGAAAACAAAGAAACAAACAAGAACATACAGTAGGGGCATGCAAGATGGTTCAGCAGGGAAAGGTGCCCGCCCGCTGCCAATCCTATAAACCTCACTTCACATTGTAAAAGGAGAGAACTGTCTCTGTAAGATGTCCTCGCACCTCAACAAATGCACTGTGGTCCACACGCAAATATAAAACATTAATAAAACAAAAGGAAATAAGTTAGGGGGCTGGAGAGACGGCTGAGCCAAGCGCTCACCATGCAGACATGAGACCCTGAGCTTGAGTCCCAGCACTCACATAAGTAACCAAGCACACTGCAATCAGGAATCCGTGATCCCAGCGCTGGGCAGGCAGAGATAAAGGGATCCCTGAAACTTGTCGGCCAACCAGTCTAGCCCAGCAGGCTTCATGGTCAGGGAGAGACCCTGTGTCCAAACAAGGCTGACTGATGGGAGGGCTGCAGGGCTAAAGGCACTTGCCACTGAGCCTGATGATCTGAGTTTAATCGCTAGGACTTACACATGGTGGAAAGAGAGAATAGACTCTCACAAGCTGTCCTCTGACTTCCACACACACATCATGCCATGTGTCCCCACAAACATACATATGTGCACCAAAAATAAAAATGTAAGTTTTATACCAGGTGGTGGTGGCACATGCCTTTAACACCAGCACTTGGGAGGCAGAGGCAGGTGGGTTTCTGTGAGTTTGAAGCCAGTATGGTTGACAGAATGAGTTCTAGTACAGCCAGAGAAACCTGTTACAAAAAAACAATAAATAAATAAATAAACAAACAAACATAAATAAATAAATAAATAAATAGGGCTGGCGAGATGGCTCAGCGAGTAAGAGCACTGACTGCTCTTCCGAAGGTCCTGAGTTCGGATCCCAGCAACCACATGGTGGCTCACAACATCCGTAGTGAGATCTGGCGCCCTCTTCTGGTGCGTCTGAAGACAGCTACAGTGTACTATGCAGGAGTGAGAGGGGCTGTCCTAAGTCCAATTCCCAGCAGCCACAGATGGCTCACCGCCATCTGTACAGCTACAGTGTACTCATACACATAAACTAATAAATAAATCTTTAAAAAAATAAATAAAATATGTTGTAAGAAGAAGTAATAAGGTGGAGAGCAATTGAAGAATGCACCCACTGCTGACTTCTGGGCACCATATTTACATACATGTAAATATGTATGTAAAGTCTTAAAATCTTACCCCTCCCCCCATCCCAAAACCAAAACCAATCCCAACTAGAAGTTGAGTGTGTGCTACCTGTATTCACAATACTTGAGGAGTGGAGACAAGATGATCAGGAGTTCAAGGCCAGCCTGGGCTACGTAGTAGTTGGAGGCCAAACTTGAGCTGTATAAGATTGAGTCTTGTGCTTTAAGAAGTTAGAAGAATGTAAGTTAGATATTGCCACCCCATTGTTCTGAGAAATGGGGCCACTGAGATGGCTTGCTGCCAAGCCTGACGACCTGAGTTCTGTCATCAGGACTCACATAGTAGAAGGAGAGCACCCACTCTTGCAAGTTGTCCTCAGTTTCCACAAATGCACTGCACACACACACACAAATAGGGCTGAAGAGGTGGCTCAGTGGTTAAGACGACTGGCTGCTCTTCCAGAGGATCAAGGTTCAACTCCCAACACCCACATGGGAGCTCACAACCTTCTGTAACACCATTCCTGGGAATCCAACACCCTCACACAGACAGACATGCAGGTGAAATACCAATGTACATAAAATTATTAGTGAATGAATAAATAGATGTAACTTTAAAAATTCTGAGGATGGTTCTCAAAATACCATCCAGGTTCACTGTGGGTCTTTGCTCTCGCTCCTCTACAGCCTCCCTCCCTCCCCCCTCCCCCTCCCTCCCTTCCGTCCCTCCCCCCCTTCCCCCTCCCTCCCTCCCCTCCCATCACTTACTGTTCTCTCTGGCACCTCACTGGTCCCCAGTCATTACTCTTTTCTCCTCTTCCTCCTCCTCTTTCTTCTTCTTTTTCCTCTTGTTAGTCATCATCATTGTCTCCTCCTCCTCCTCCTCCTCCTCCTCCTCCTCCTCCTCCTCCTCCTCTTCCTCCTCTTCTTTTTCTCTTCTTGTTTTAAACAGGCTCTCACTATTTTGCCCAGCATGGCTTTCAATTTACTATGTAGCCCAGGCTGGCCTTGAATTTGCAGTCCTTAAGTACTCGGATGGCAGGTGAGTGCCACTCTACCAGTTCCCTTCTGTGCATTCTTCTCTCTCTCTTTTTTCTTTGTATATATGTGTGTATATATGTGTTTAGAGCCACCCTTGGGTGTTATCCTCAAAGTCACCATCCACCTCTTGTTTCTTTTACTATTGTAATTTTTAAAAGTTATGTGTACATGTGTGTGTGTATCAAAGAGCCCAAAAGAGGGTGTTAGATCCTCTGGAGTTGGAGTTATGGGTGATTTGTGAACTGCCTAACATAGCTGCTTAGTTCCTCTAGAAGATCAACAAGCACTCTTAACCTCCAAACCATTCATCCAGCCCTCTCCTCCATCCTTCCCACCACCTTTTGGAAACAGAGCTGGCCACTAAGCTTTAGGAGTTCCTCCACAGGACTATAAATTGCACTGCTATGCTCTACGTTTTTGTCTAAGGATTAGAACACAGGTTTTTGTGCTTGCAAACCATCCTCCTTTTGGGTCAGTTCTGCTTCAAGATTCTGCTGTCCCCTTCATCTGGAATTCTTTCTCACAGATACATTTTGGATTCCTTCTTGAGTGAGTTTAACTAGATATCTAATCAAGGTTCATCTAATTCATTCCTTTGTCCTGGCCAAATGGCAGATTATCTTTTTTTTTTTTTTTTTTTTTTTTTAAGATTTTTTTACTTGTGTGTGTGTGTGTGTGTGTACACTGCAGCTGTCTTCAGACACACCAGAAGAGGGCATGAGATACCACTACAGATGGTTGTGAGCCACCATGTGGTTGCAGGGAATCAAACTCGGGACCTCTAAAAGAGCAGTCAATGCTCTTAACCTCTGTGCCATCTCTCCAGCCCTAGATTATCTTTTAAGTACTGAAAATATGACAGAAAACAAATGTCCCTGGTTTTGGAGAGGACATTCTCCGGAGGAGAGATTAACAACGTATTGAGACATATGACATCAAGTATCAAGAAACGTGCTATAAAGAAAGCAAGGTGGGGGCTGATGGCTCATGCCTGGAGAGATGGTTCAGGGTTAAGAGCACTGTGGGCTCTTCCAGAGGTTCTAAATTCCTTTCTTCCACAACCATCTCTACTAGGATCTGATGCCCTCTTCTGGCATGCAAATGTACATGCAGATAGAGCGCTCATATACATATAAATAAATAAACCTAAAAAAAAAGAGACAGGCCGGGCAGTGGTGGTGCATGCCTTTAATCCCAGCACTTAAGAGGCAGAGACAGGCGGATTTATGAGTTCGAGGCCAGCCTGGTCTACAGAGTGAGTTCCAGGACAGCCAGAGCTACACAGAGAAACCCTGTCTCAGAAAAACAAAAAACAAAACAAAACAGACAGACAGACAGACAGATAGTCGGGGTGCATTCCTTTAATCTCAGTACTCAAGAAGCAGAGGCAGGTGGATCTCTGAGTTCCAGGCCAGCCTGGTCTACAGCCAGGGCCAGTCTTGAGAAATAAACAAACAAAATAAGCAAACAAAACCAAGCAAAAACATGATAAATCAGTTGTCAGGTAAGTCTTTCTCGTAAAAACAACTTTCTTTTACATTTATTATTTACTTATTATTTTTTGATTTTCCAAAACAGGACTTCTCTTTGTAGCACTGGCTGTCCTGGAACTCTCTTTGTAAGGTAGATCTACCTGCCTCTGCCTCAGAGAGCTTGGATTTGAGGTGTGTGCCACCCTATCTCCTCCCATGCCCAATGTTTGTGGGTTTTGAGACAAGCCTTCACTATGTAGCCTTGGCTGGCCTAGAACTCCCTACATGTAACAGACCAGGTGTTTTAAACGTGGGGCAATCCACTGCACCTGTCTTTAGTACTGGAACTACAGGACTGTGCCTGACTACTTTCGGCTATTTTCTTTTTCTCTTTGTTGTTTCTTTCTTTCTTTTTACTAATATCATACTGATTACAGATAATTATGAGTTTTATAGAAATAAAATCATCTACTACAATTTGTATATAAAACGTGCATAAATGCATTTTGATCACATTCACCACCGCTATATCTCTTGTCCCCTATTCTCTTCCCCTTCCCAACTGGTTCTCCTGCTTTCTTGGTGGTTTTGGATGAACCAGTAAGCTTTATTGAGGTTGTTTCCAGGAGCATAGGCAATTTAATAATGGTTATCCCAACGAAGAAAATGTCTCTCCCGTCCTAGCAACTATTAAGTACCTACAGAGGTGGAGCCTTGTAAGCACATCTTTATCGAGTATCGAGTGTTTTCTCTACTCGTATATGAATCATGTACTGGCAGAGGTCAAATAAGGGCGTTCGATTCCCCGAAACTGGAGTTATAGATGGTTATGAACCACTCTGTCAATGCTGGAAGAGAACCTGGGTCCTTTTAACTGCTAGGCTAACCCTTCAGCACCTCCCCTCTTTAAAAAAAAAAAAAAAAAAATGTGCAACCAGCCGGGCAGTGGTGGCACACGCCTTTAATCTCAGCAACTTGGGAGGCAGAGGCAGGCGGATTTCTGAGTTCGAGGCCAGCCTGGTCTACAAAGTCAGTTCCAGGACAGCCAGGGCTACACAGGGCTAGGGAAACCCTGTCTCGGAAAAAAAAAGAAAAAAAAAAAAAGTGCAACCGAAGCTGGTTAAGATTCCTGCCTCATCCAATTCTGCTTATTGATTACTGACTTAATCTTACGTTTCCCAGGCCCAAACAGAAAGGAAAGAAAAGTGGAATGAACTAAAAAATATATCTCTAACGGATGACTTCAAAATAACCAAACAAATAAACAAAGCGCTAGGTAGTAGCCAGTCCCGCCTCTCCCACTTAATCTCAGAAAGAGAAGGAACCCAGGACACATAAAATTCTTACGCAAGATCAAGCCAATCAGTGGTGCCGAGGGAGGCGTGTTCGGTCTTTGAAGAGCACCAATCAGCGCACACTGGGGCGGAAGGGCTCAGCATCCGCCGGTGAGAGAGGCCGTACGGCGGAAGTGCACAAGGCGCTCCCGGGAAGATGGCGCCCTTAGTTTGGGCACGAGTTGACTGGAGGAAACTTTGGCCGTAAGGTGATTACCGTAGTACACGCGGCTGTTCACAGGCGGAATCCCGGGCAGGGCACATGCCGAGTTTAAGGCAAGGGGTCGGGGACACAATTCGGACCTGGAGATCAGGAGCTCTGAAGAGAGCGGAGTCCATCAGGACACCGGAGCCGGAAGACCCGGAAAAGGCGTGGTCAGAGACCGGGCTGGTTCACTGCGCCCCTTCCCGGAAGACCCGGATTGGGAAGCGACGAGGCGGGACGGAGTTTAGCCAGGTGGGCGTGGCCACTGCGGTGCGGTTTGGGGGCGGGACCTATAGGAACCTGGGGCCCAGCAGGCAGGGGGAGAGGCCTGGGAACCCGGGGCTGGGGCTACAGGATCCACCTCGAGCGGGGTTCCAAGGCAGCGGTGACATCAGGCCTCGCTCCGCTCATGATCTCACCCCTGTCCTCTTTCGTCCCTCGCGCCACTAGCCCTAAACTCTAAGACCCCCTTGTCCTCCTGAGCTCTGCCCTCGGATGTCCGACCGCCCAGAGCCTGCATGCGCCGTGGGGCGCCCCAGGACCAGGAGCTGGTGGGTCCGGGGGCCCCTGGGCGGGGGTCCCGCGGCTCCCCTCCTTCCTCAGGACCCGTTGTCCCGGTGCTGGTCTTTCCCCCGGATCTAGTATTCAGGGCGGACCAAAGAAGTGGACCCCGGCAGCTGCTGACCCTCTACAACCCCACGGGAACTGCGCTTCGCTTCCGAGGTGAAGAGACGGGGCGGGCGCTTAGAGCTAGGGCTCCGGGGGGTTGGTAGCAGGATATGGGAAGATTGTGTGGGCTCTCGAGGAATAGTCAAGTGACAAGATGCCTAGCTTTGGGTCTGGAAAAATAAATCATGTCCATTCTCTGGGGTTGCTGACATAAGGGGCCCTAAGTAAAACTTGCTTAAGATCTCCTCGCGTATCTTTGTCTGACAGTTCTGTGTACAGCACCTGCCAAATATACGGTATTCGATGCAGAGGGATATGTGAAGCCTCAGTCCTGCATTGACATGTGAGTGGGGAGGTTGGGGAAGCAGCCAGGCAGCGAGGCCACCTGCGGACTGCAGTCACTCTGGGAAAAGTTTCTGGGGAAGAGATCTGGATTTAATTGGTTGGTTGCCTCTCACTTCTTTCCTCCCAATGGGTCAGTGTGATACGGCACGTGGCCCCCATTCCCAGCCACTATGACGTCCAGGACCGATTCCGCATTGAGCTGTCTGAGGAGGGGGCCGAGGGACGAGTGGTTGGAAGAAAAGACATCACCTCTGTTCTTCGGGCCCCAGCGTACCCCCTGGAGCTTCAGGGACATTCTGAGCCAACGCCCAACCCAGGGCCTCCTGCGTGGACAGGACCAACCCCAGCCAGACATCTTCAGGAGAGTGAGTCGAATAGATTCTTTGTGTGTATTTGTGGTATCGTATATGTGTATTATGTCAGTATACGCCTGTGAGTGCTTATGCATGTGCAATCTCTCCTCACCTTTAGTTTTTTTGAGACAGGCTCTCTCACTGAACCTAATATACATTTGTTTGGCTAGGCTGGATGGCCAGTGAAGAATCCAGAGTCCACCCGGCTCTACTGCCCAAAGACTGGGATTATAGACATACACTTCCATGCCCAGGTTTTAGTATGTTCTGGAGAACTGAATTCAGGTCAGCCCTTTACTGACTGAGTCATCTCTCCACGGGTCTTGTTTTTCTGCAGTACTGGGCATCAGCCTTGTACCAAAGGCATACCAAGCAAGCACTCTGCTGCTGAGCAGTAACCCCAGTCCTGCAGTGAGGACTCCTGGGTTCTGTGGAGAGAGAAGCAGCCGTAGCATTACCCTAGAAATAAACCAAACTGAGTTTGAAGAAGTCTCTGGGTTCAGGTGTGTGTGTGTGTGTGTGTGTGTGTGTGTGTGTATGTGTGGTCTGAGTGTGCGTGCGTGCGTGTGCGTGTAGATGATCCTGGTTGAGGTTTTCTCTCAGGTGAGAAGAAGAAGACCTTGCAGTTGTCCTAGTGTCTAGCTTCTAATCAGAGGGACAAGCTCTTCTCCAGCTCCAACTGCAATGGCACTTATCAGGTGCCAGCTACGTTCAGTTCAATGAAAAACCTGTACTGAGCAGTCAGCTCTTGTGTGCTGGGCATGAGAGATACAGAGGTCCCTGCCTGTCAGCCCAGGACACTGAGAACATAGTATGGAAGGCAGGAGGAAGTGGAGCCCAGAGGACAGAGCTTCTTGAGGCTTCAGGACAGGGTGCCAAGGAGAAGAGAGTATTCCCAGGGTACCCTTAGAGGGCAATAAACACAAAGACATGACGGCACAAGCCTGGGATAACACGCACATGGGAGTTTGCAAGCAAGGAAGGAGGATTGCAGGTTCCAAACTAGCCTGGGCTACATAGTAACACTTAGAAAAACAGCCGGATGAGAGTGTTGGGAGATAGTAAAGTGTTTGCTGCATAAGAACAAGGACCAGAGCTCAGTCCCCAGCACTGATGACATGGTAGCAATGTGTTTGTAATTCCAGTTCTGAGGATACAGAGACAGGCAGATCCTGGGTGCTGGCTAAACAGTCAGCCAGCCTAACAGACAAGTCCAGGATCCACTGAGAGACCCCGTTCCTCAAACACAAGTTAGATGGCACCTGAGGTGGATTTGTGGCCTCTGTACATAGCACACAGGTGTACAGTACTCACCCACCCACCCACCCACTCATCCATATACACACGCAAGAGAGATAACCAAAGCTGGATATGGCGTTACACATCTGTTATCCCAGCACTTGGGAGGGGAAGGCAGGAGGATCAAAAATTCAAGACCCATTCTTGGATACATAATGAGTTTGTGGCCATCTTAGGCTACATGCATGTGAGTTCCTGTTTCTGAATAAAGACGTAGTATATGAATCAACCACAAAGTGGTTTCATCTCCATCCCCGAGAGATCGTGGGCCCCCAATGCTCATCTCTCTCCTTTTGCAGATGCCCCCCAGCAGCTGGCCACCAGCTCCTTCCTGCTCTTCTTGCTGACAGGCATCATCTCTGTGGCCTTCCTGCTACTGCCACTGCAGGATGAACTTGGCAGCCAGCTGCCTCAAGTCCTGCATGTGTCCTTGGGACAGAAGCTGGTCGCAGCCTACGTCTTAGGTGAGCACAGTAGAGGATCATGAAGCCTACTTCCGGAGAAAGGACAGGAAGCGGAAGGCTCCTACATGGAATCTCTTTCTTTTTCCACCTTCAGGCCTCCTCACCATGGTGTTCCTCCGGACCTGAGCTCTTAGCCGACCCCACCTCACCCACCCTCCCCTTCGCAGGCAGGGACCTAAGGCAGCCACTGTGATGTTTGCACCTTGCTCCTCCTCCCTCCCTCTCGCCCATCCATTGATTGTCAGCCTCCCCACAACAGACACCCAGGGATTTATACTCATTTTCCAAGTTGAATAAAATAAATTTTAAAAATCAAAATGAGAAACGTAGGATACTTATCCCCAAACTTCTTACTTTTTCTTCTTTTTAATGGTGTGTGTGTCTTCAAGTGCACATGTGTGTGCATTTGCATGCATGTACTGGCACGTAAGTGTGCACCAGAGGTCAGAAGACAACTTTCTGAGTTGGTTCTCTCCTTCTGTCTTGTGGATTCTAGGTACTGAGCTCAAGTTATCAGACTTGGTGGCAAGTGTGAGTCCTACTATCTTAGGTTTTTTTGTTGTTGTTGTTTTTGTTTGTTTGTTTGTTTGTTTTTTCCGAGACAGGGTTTCTCTGTGTAGCCCTGACTGTCCTGGAACTCACTCTGTAGACCATGCTGGCCTCAAACTGAGAAATTCGCCTGCCTCTGCCTCCCAAGTGCTGGGATTAAAGGTGTGCGCCACCACCGCCTGGCTCCATCTTAATTTTTGAGGCCAGGGCTCTCAATGATTGGCTAGGACCAGCAAGCCAGGCATCTGCTCATCTCCACCTCCCAGGCACTGAGCTTACACATTCATGCAGTTACACCTGTTAATTATGGACTTGACAGATTCCAGAGTCAGGGTGGAGATGGGTTGCTGGGCATCCAGAGGAGAATTAACTGATTAGGTTAATTGGGAGGGACAGCCCGCCCTGTGTGTCAGCTGCATCATTTCACAGGTTTGATACAGGAGTGGGGGGGGGGGGGGGTAGAAACTGAGCACCTGCACTCGTTACTCCCTCCCTACAGCAGATGCCATGTGACCAGCTGGTGCCGAGCTGCTTCGACTTCCATGATGGAGGGCACCTTGAACTGTGAGCTCGAACAAACCTATTCCTCCTTAGGTTGCTCTCGGCTGGGTCTTTTATCACAGCAACAGGAAAGAAACTAAGATAGCACGGATGCTGGGGATCTGAACTCATCCCTACGCTTGCATGGCGGGCGCAGTAGTGACTGAATCATCTCCCTACCCCTCCCCTCTCTTTACTAGTAAAAACCATTTTTAATTTTTTAAAAAAGGATTTCTTTTTATGGCTATGAGTGTTTTTGCTTGCACGTATGTATGTGTACTGTGTACATGCCTGGTGCCTTGCGGAGGTCAGAAGAGAGTATTGGATTCCCTGGAACTGGACTTACAGGTGGTTGAGGACTACCATGGTTTTGTTTGTTTGTTTGTTTGTTTTAAAGATTTATTTATTATGTATTTATTATAAGTACACTGTAGCTGTCTTCAGACACACCAGAAGAGGGCATCAGATCTCATTATGGGTGGTTGTGAGCCACCATGTGGTTGCTGGGATTTGAACTCAGGACCTTTGGAAGAGCAGTCAGTCGTGCTCTTGCCTGCTGAGCCATCTCACCAGCCCGAGGACTACCATGTTGTTGCTGGGGACTAAACCTGGTCGTCTGTAAGAGCAGCCAGTGTTCTTAACTAACCATTGAGTCGTCTCTCCAGTGCTACTGCCCCCCCCCCCCCACACACACACCTGACTCCCAGGCGGCCTCTTGTTCCTCCCACTCCCATTCCCAGGCATGCAGGGAAAGTTAAAGGTCAGTGTGGGCAAATTAGTTAGACCCTGTCTCAAAATTAAAAAGCAAAAGGAGGAGTAGGCCCAGTGCAGTGGCACAAGCAGAGGCAGGTGGACCTCTGAATTTGGGGCCAACCTGGTCTCTACATAGTTTCAGACTAGCCAGGCCTATGTTAGGATGTAGCTCATCAATAGTGTGGGTGAGTCCCTAGGTCCAGTTCTTGTTATGCAGAAAAAAGGACCCTGCCCCAATACACCCCCACCCACACACACACACACAGACGCCCACCATTAGAACTGGGTCTGTGGCTCAGTAGTTGGGCAATTTTCAGCATGCCTAAGACCCTGGGTTCCAATCTAAGCACCACAAAGGATTGAAAACAAAATCCCCTTTCCTTGAACAACAGGCATCTGCCCCTCAGCCAGTATACCTAGCCTACAAGAAACATCTAATCAAGTCGGCTATCCTCTTAGTGGTCACCGTGACTATGTCCGAAATCAACTAAAACAACCGGGCCAGTCTCTAAGGGTTTACTTGATTGGATCACTTGAGGCCAGGAAGCCCATCCTAATCTGGGCCACACCTCCTGGTGACAAGCCCACATGAAAGGACAGAGGGGAGGGAAGCTTTTGCTCATCGCCTGCTTGCCTCTGTGCGATCTCTGGCATGTTCGTGTATCTTGTTGCCGAGACATTCCTGCACGGGGCTGGAACCCGATGCTTTGGGATTCCAGCATGGACTGAGGGCCAGCAGCTCTCTAGGAATCCCCGAGGCCTCCAGCACCAGACTGGGCCTTCTGAGATAGCCGGCCTTGGCCATCTCAGTAACCACCAGATCCTTGGTCTTCCCTCCAGGAGACAGCCATTGTTGGACTACCCAGACCGCAGCCGGTGGTCCTCCCCATTGCTTACATAGATTCGGATTCTATCAATTCTTTTAGGCTTTTGAAAATGCCTACTTTGTCGTCGTCGTTTTAAACATTTATTTGGTTTTGGGGGGAAGGGAGTTGGCACAAGCATGACATGGCCTTCAAGTGGAGGTCAGAGGACAGCTTGTGAGATTCCAACCTCTACTTCTCTCAGCTCTAGAGATCCAACTTAGGTCATCAGGCTTGGTGGCAAAGCACCTTTCCTCACTGAATCATCTTGACAGCCCCAGACCCATTTTGTTTGTTTATTCCATCTTTGTTTTGTGAGAGAATCTCATGTAGCCCAGGCTAGCCTCTACTCGTTATCTAGCTGAGGGTAACCTGGAATCCCCAGTTCTCCTGCTTCCAGCTCCTGAGTGTTGGGATTAGAGCCACGTAGCACCACGTCCCTCGTCTATGTGGTGCTAAGGACGAAACCCAGAATCCCGTGCACAGTGGGCAAACACCAAAGCGACCGTGCTGGGTACTCAGCCCTCTTCATTGTTTTTAGGCTCTTTTTAAAAAAACTAATTATAAAAAAATGCGTGTGTGTCCCGTTAGTCTGAGTATGTGCGTATGTGTACCATCCGCAAGCAGGCACTCACCCAAGCCAGAAGATCATGTCAGATCTGAGACTGGAGTCAAAACAGGGGTTGTGAGCTGCCTTACGTGGTCCTGGGAACTGAACCCTGCTACTCGGAAAGAACAGTAAAAGCTCTTTACCCGCTGAAGCCATCTATCTCTCCAGCCCCAGGCTGGCTCTTCTTCGTGACCCCGGCTCCCATGGATCAGGAACCCCAAGGCCCCTGCAGGGAGTGGGAGGGGGAAATGGAATGGCCTGGCATGATCTCGCTCTAACTGTGTGGTAGAGACTGAAGCTGACAGAAGACAGGGTCTCCAGGAGGCACCATCTGGTCTGCCTGCCCTCCTTCAGAGGTGGGGAAGGGGTGGAGGAGGGGGAACTGGGGACACCAGACAGACGGTTGACTTGCAACCAAGAATCAGCAAGACACCGCAGGACAGATCCCGTCTGCTGCACTGGTGAATGCTCAGTTTCTCCAGCTTGGCCGTGGGGGCTCTGGGACTTTGCTACTACCCTGGCAACGTGTGTGTGTGTGTGTGTGTGTGTGTGTGTGTGTGTGTGTGTGTGT
>JADRCD010194306.1:0-10723 GCA_019843815.1 Montemys delectorum | reverse complement strand
GGGCAGACCCAGTGGCCGTTCAGTGCCTGTGGCAGTGGGCTGTGAGATCTGGCAGGGCCAGCCCTAATCTGATGATTGTTTTGGAGCCAGCTGGATGTTTCCCACCCCCTGCTCTTTCCCAGAAATTTCAGAATCACTCTTCAAGGCACATCTTTAAGTGCCACGCACTTTGCGTGACAGCAGTTTATGAGGCAAAAGCTTCAAGGAAGCCGTCTCCTGCAACCCCTAACTCAGAGGTGGCCCAGATATGTCCTTGTGATTCGCATACTAGGTGCCCACCAAGATATGATTCACTATAATAGTTAAACAAAATGAAACATTGCTCTCTTACCCCCACCAATGTCCCAACATCTTAGCCAAACCCTGGCTCGGAACTTCTCGAAGGCAATGTTACCGTTCAGACTGGTTGCCTCTGACATCTAGGGAGATAATGAGGGGGTGGGGCACTGAAGCTTACTAAGCATGGGCAGGACCTTGAAAGAGAGTGTGTGTGTGTGTGTGTGTGTGTGTGTGTGTGTGTGTGTGTGTGACAGTGTACTGCAGAGCATTTGAGATTCGAGCCTCTACCCTCCTGGCTGGTTCACCCGCAGCTCCACCCCCTGCCCCCCATCCCCACCCCCACCTCGGACTCCAGCCAGGCCCTCGAAGGCCAGAGCCTGCTCGGAGCCCCGGTGTGCTGCACCAGTCCAGAGGTGGCTGCTGTTTTAGACCCAGTGTGTTTCAGATGGCCTCAGATGTACCTTGACAGCTGAGCTGCCAGATTTTTCTTTTCTCTTTTGTAATGACTGTAAAAGTCTGATGCCATTTTGAGAAATACATTCAGATCCTGCACTTCCTTGTGTCGCGTCTGTTATTTTGTCTTCGTCAACGCCTTGCCGACCTGTACCTGAACCCTGTTTCTCCCTCTTCTTTTCAGCAAGTCTTTAAGGTCATCTGTTAGAATTTCCATCCAAACTTTCAAACCAGTAAATGAATTTTGGAAACATGGGAATTTCTTATGTCATTTAGTCTTCCCATCTATGAGTACGGTATATCTCTTTAAGATGTGTGCCTTGTTTAATAGTTTCCCAGCAACATGTTATAATCACCTCTGGGAGACTCTTATGATAATTTACAGATTCATTCTAAAAGCCTCATTTTTGTGGTAGATGTGCTTAAAGTCTGAAAAAACTGAAAGTCTACTAAATTATATACAGTAATGAGCACTGTGGTGGCTTGAATATTCTTGGGCCATAGGATGTGGCACTGTTAGGAGATGGGTGTGGCCTTGTTAGAGGAAGTATATCACTGTTGGGGTGGGCTTTGAGAGCCTCCTCCTGGCTTCCTGTGGAAGACAGAGCCACTTCCTGGCCACCTTCAGATCAAAATGTAGAACTCTCAGCTCCTCCATCACCATGTCTACCTGGATGCCGCCACACTTCCCACCATGATGATAATGGACTGAACCTCTGAAACTGTAAGCCAGCCCCAATTAAATGTTTTCCTTTATAAGAGTTGCCTTGGTCATGGTGTCTCTTCACAGCAATAGAAACCCTCATTAAGACAGGCACTAATGTTAAGTTACAGCTTGATGGGCTTCTAGGTTTTTCTTCATAGTAGGGTACCCTACACCAAGATCATAGCATGATAATTCCCAGCATCTTCTTCTTTTTTCCAGTCCTGTTGCTGTTGGTAGCTCTCTACCAAGACATACAACAATGGCTGCCACCATGAAGCATCAGTCTCGCTTGTTACAGGAAACTAAATACATCTCTATTCTCTGCTGTCTTTTTAGTCCTCTTTCTTTGATTTAAAAATCACATGAAGATATTCTTTTAGACTTCTGGAAGCAGAAGCCTCAAATAAGTGTCCATGGTCGTCCTCCTTCTCAGCATGGCATTTGAGGCCCATGCCAACGTTCATGTGTTTTCTTGCTGTGTGGTATGCTGCTGTGTCAAGTCGGGAGTTTAGCCATTCTGCTTCTCATGGACGTTTGGGTTGTTTTCAATGGCACTGCTGTAGATGCTCTGTCTGCATTTAGGCAAGAACGGTAGACTTATAGCCAAGCTCTCTTCTCTTCTCCCAGCTCCTGCTTTTGAAAACTGAACCCAAGGGTTTAGGAATGCTAAACACATGGTCACCTGTCACCTGTCACCTGCTTACAATGTGTACTTAAGTTCTTTGCTCTTTTAATGCTGCCTTTTCATGATCTGATCTTTTTTTTCTCAAAGACAGGCTTTTTCTGTATAGCCCTGGATGTCCTGGAAATAGTTCTATAGACCATGCTGGCCTTGAACTCATAGAGATCTGTCTGTCTCTGCCTCCTGAGTGCTAAAATTAAAGGTCTGTGCCACTATGCCCAGCCAAAAATTTCTTAATTTTGTTATCATTTGGTTTTCCTTTTGTTTATTTGGTTGGTTGGTTGGTTGGTTGGTTGGTTGGTTGGTTGGTTGGTTGATTGGTTGGTTGGTTGGTTGGTTGGTTGGTTGATTGGTTGGTTGGTTGGTTGGTTGGTTGATTGGTTGGTTAGTTGGTTGGTTGGTTGGTTGGTTGGTTGGTTGCAGGTTTTTTTGTTTTGTTTTGTTCAGTCTTGTTTGGTTAGTGCTACTGTCTGTCTACGGAATCTTTGCCTACATGTAGGTCATGGAAATGCTGACCTCTGGAAAATGCTGCTTTACTTTTTACACTTAGGGTTATGGCTGCTTTGCGCAAGCCTCCCTATTCCCTTACAACTACAGCCCCCTTTCTTCCTCTCTCATAACTACAGTCCCTTCTTCCCCCTCTCCCACATAGCTACAGTGTCCTCTTCCCCAACTCCCTCACAGATATGTACTGTCTGTTTTATGTATCCTCTCCACGGGCTGTGTTTCTTCCTGGCATCCTGGCGTCCAGGGCTGTGAAGCTCTGCCCTAGCCTGTTCTGTGTGGTGCAGAAAGGCAGCTGCTAGCTACACATGGTTATGGGCACTTCAACAGTACATGGTGCACCAAAGCATCTAAAGGAGTGATTATTGATTTCACTTGATTTTAATTACTTTAAATTTAAGTAAATTTCTCCAGTGGCGACTATGTCACACAGCACAGGTCTAAAGGGAGAGACAAGGCAATTTCACATAAATTAAAATGTATCACTTTGCTAAACACAAGCCATAAAAAATGTATGGCATTGAGTACATGGAAAGGGACTGACCAAATTTAAAGAGTGCAAGAAGGATTGTCTCCAGAAGTGATGCTAGGTTCGGGTTCTCAGCACAAAAAGGACGGCAGCAGATAAAGCCTGGAGAATGGGGCGGGAAAGTGACTCTCCAAGGGTGCGCCGAACATCTGGGCAAAGAAGAGCTCGAGTGTCAGGAGTGTAAACAGTTTCTGAAAGGGGTGTGTACATGCACACATTGTGCACACATGCATGTGTAAGAGTGCCTTGCTGGTTGCTTAAGGGAGGCACAATGCTGTTCCTGTAAATTCTGATGCATGGATGCAAGCCCACTGTATGGAGTATCACTGCCTTTAGTTTGTCCTTTGAGTCACTGACTTCTAGAGGACACTGTGGGGAAGGGACTGGAACATGCCCATTTACTCATATAAACAAGGCATTTCCATTTTAACCTCAAAAGGACAATTATCTGGTTTTGTTTCCCAAATTTTTAAATCTCAAAACAACCTATGCTAATTCAACTACCTCTTGTGAGAATCAACATTTGCTTGTTTATGTTTCTCTTCTAATAGAGAAACACATGTAAATAATATTTAAAAGAGAGAAGAACCAGGGGGCTGGAGAGATGGCTCAAAGACTAAGAGCACTGGCTACTCTTCTAGAGGGCCTAGGTTCAATTCCCAGCACCTCCATGGTGGCTCACAGTCATCTGTAGCTCCAGGCCCAGGGAATCTGACACCTTCTTGCTTTCTTAAGCACCCAGCACCAAGCAAAATACTAAAAGGTATTTTTTTAGAAAGATAAGAAATCTGCGTGGGAACATAGGATCGTATTAGTACTATCAGGACCATTGCTATGGCTATGCAGCAGCACTGTTTGCCCAGGGTCAGAAGGGCAGTGATCAGAGGAGCCTGGCCTTCACTAGTTTTCCTTCTAGAAAATTTGCTCAGACATCTCTGGGATCTGCACCCAGAACCTCCTGCCTCTCAGCCCTCTGGGACTTGATGTAGTGGCCCTGCCCTCTCCAGCACTGTCTTCCTCCATGTATCCCAAGAGGTGATATGGATACAGTAGGTGGTGTTATTGCTGCCTGAAGCACTCAGGAGATGAGAGCCAGTCTAGTCACCTCGGGAGGGAGCCTGCCTGGCCCAGTTCTTCCCTCCTGTCCCCAAAATCCACCACAAGTGGACCTCAGATGACACTTCCTATCCAGACAGCCCACCTGCTTAAGCAGTCTCCAGCACACTCAACTCCTTGGCAAGCATGTCCAGCTTCTACAGTGACTTTCCAAGAAAGCCCCATGGGCTGCAGGCTTCTGTGGCCTGCCTGACACTGCTACACCTCCACACTGCCCAGACTGGCCTCCATTGAACCCGTTTCCACTCAGGCACTGTTCAAGGGCCTTTATCTGACAAGTAAAGCCAGTCATCCCAAGCCAACACAGCCCTTGAACCTCAGCTGGGTTCTTGATGTCACACCCCTCAACCCCCAAGGAGGAGCAGGCACTGAGAGCCTCCAGGCCCAGCCCTGCACTAAATCCTGAGAAGAGACGCACTAAAGGAAAATGGTGTTGACAAAGTGAAAGAGCACCGGGGATGCCACAAGCCCTCACAGGAAATACCACCTTTGCCACTACAGCTCACTAAGGACAGAACCCGCAAGAGTTTGACAAAGCGTGGCTAACACTGAGCTCAAAGAACAAAGGGATGAGCAGATCCTCCACTGGAAACAGCAGCAGATGCACAGCAGCACCTCAGAACACCTGCAATAGAGAAGGGAAGGACCCAGCAAGAGGGGGAACAGGGAGAGAGAGGGCGTGAGCCCAAACTGCGTGGGGATCTTGCTCTAGTGAAGAGTACACACAATTAGAAGAAGATGACTTTGAGAAGGCAAGGCTGGAGATGGGTAGAAGAAGAGTTGCTGGGAGCCTGTAACAGTTTAAATAAAAGATCCCTAGCATGCCACCCTAGGCCAAGGGGAAGGGCGAGGCTACCAAGGAGAAACCACAGACACATCTGCAAGACCAACAGGATAAAGATGAAAGTGCACCTCAGGTGGAACACAGAAGACCGCATATGCGAATGGCCTCTATTAGCCTTCAAAAGAGGGCATCTGCTGAGAGGAAGGGGGCTCAAAGAAGACAGTGAAAAGGCCCAGGCTAGTGCTCATAGTTCTCAAGAAGTGAACTGGTGCTCACCAGTAGGGAGCCCTATGCCCTGTTGTGACCCAACACGCAGTTGCCACAACATCACAAGTCAGAGTCCAGGAATGTTCTATGCCAAAGTCACACCATTGGCCACTTTCTCCAAAAGGCACGAGCAGCGGCTCCTAAGCATAGCGCGCACTGTCCTGTCACCCTCTGACACCAGGCCTAGGAAGATGACCTGTCATGGGCAGAGTCACTGCTCCATCTAAAAGACAAAGCAAGCTGTCTAGCTGCCCACGGACAGTAACGCTACAGTGGTCACCTCTGTACCCATCTAGAAAGAGTTTTGTTTGCTCTCTAGAGGCAGGAGGCATGGCCAGACAAACACTTCTGTGTACAGGGCCGCTGCACTGCCTCGTGACGCCTTGGACAGATTGTCCACCTTTCTGGGACTCGGCTTCCTGTTCTATAAAACAAACTGATTAGACAGGATGCCATCTCTAGCCCGCTCCCTGGTCCGTGAGGCTGAAGAGTCGCTCCTTCCCATACTGAATCCAAAATGCCATGCTTAATTACCGGGTCCAACAGACACTGTCGGCAGGGAAGGCTGACATTTTTTATAAAACCAAGAGGCAAAAAGCACAGAGAAAAGGGAAATAGAATTAAATCATTAACTGGGAAGGAACCAAAAGCAGAGAACGTGTCCACTGTGCTGTCAGGCCCAGCAACTCCAGACGGCCGTTTCCACCCACAGCATCAGTCCCAATAAAATCAAAACACTAATGTATCGATCCCTCTGAGAGCGCCTCGCTCACTAATGTGTCCTTCAGACAGAGAGAGGCATGAAGCAGCCTGACTTGATCTTCAGGATACCTTATGGAAAACTCCAGGGTAGAAATAACTTTTCAATTGGATCAGACATGGAAGACTACTAGGCGAAGTATTGACAGACATGTCTACCTTGTTTCTTCTTTAAAAGATATTTTATTGTGAACTGTCACACTAACGGAGAAAAGGCCATGAAATAATTGTGTAGATTCTGAGGATGCAAACACTCAGCACCAACAACAGAATCCGCCCCCCTTTCTCTCTCTCTCTCTCTCTCTCTCTCTCTCTCTCTCTCTGCTTTTTCCTGATTAAAAATATGTAAGATCCTGCCAGCTAGCAGACATGAGCATGTAAACTACAACCTCCTCCTTCCCCAAGGTCAGCCCGGGCCTGACAGTGGGCGCCTGTCTGCCTGTCTGTCTGTCCGTCTGTCTTCACATCCCCATTCCCTAACCAAGAACCACAGGCGTTATAGTGCAGTTGCCGTTTATCCTCACATCTGGCCTTTCATTGTCTTTCATTTAAAGCTCTTTCATTCTTGTCTCCTTGTAGACGAGTGTAGTGTGTGTGTGTGTGTGTGTGTGTGTGTGTGTGTGTGTGTGTGTGTATGTGTGTGTGTATGTGTGTGTGTATGTGTGTGTGTGTGTAAAGCATCATGGGCTAGAGAAAGGGCTCTGTCAGTAGAGTGATTACAGTAACAGTATTAGTATCTGACTTTAATCCCTAAAACTCATGTAAAAAGCCAAATCAACTATCTTAGTTAGATTTCTATCATGTTAACACAAGCTAAAGTCATCTGAGAAGATGACACCTCAATTGAAAACATGCTCCTGCCGGGCAGTGGTGGCACATGCTTTTAATCCCAGCACTTGGGAGGCAGAGGCAGGCGGATTTCTGAGTTCGAGGCCAGTCTGGTCTACAGAGTGAGTTCCAGGACAGCCAGGGCTATACAGAGAAACCCTGTCTTGAAAAACAAAAAACAAAAAAAGAAAACATGGTCCCATCAGACTGGCCTGTAGACAAGCCTGTGGGGCATTTTCCTGACTGATGGGGTAATGAAGAAGGGCTCAGTTCACTCTGCTTTACCATACCTGCGCAGTGGTTCTGGAAAGCCAGCTGAAGCCAGTAAGAAGCATCCCTCCATGGTCTCTGCTTCAGCTCCTTCCTCTTAGTTCCTATCTTGAGTTCCTGCCCTGACTTCATTGATGATGGTCAGTGTTCTATAAGGTGAAGGAAACCCGCTTCTCCCTTTTCTGGGGCTTTTTTGAGCAGGGATTGTTTTTGTTTTGTTGGTTGGTTGCTTGGTTGCTTGGTTTTGTTTTAATGTGTATGAGCATTTTGCCTGCTTGTATGTTTGTATAACACATACATACCTAGTGCCTATAGATGCCAGAAGAGGGAATCAGATCCCCGAGACGTGGAGTTACTGATGGTAGTGAGCCATCATATGGGTGCTGGGAATTGAACCTCCGTCCACTGAAAGAGCATCTCGTGCCCTTACCTGCTGAGCCTAAGTTTCTCCAGCCTAAGTCAGTTTTGGTCAGAGTTTTATTACAGGAACAGAAACCTAGCTAAAATCGTATACATTTGTAATCACACTGGCCAGAAACCCTAGCCTTTTGGTATTTCAGGCCAGTGAGAGACCCTGCCTCAAAAAAGGGTGGATGAACCAGGTATTGCGGTATACATCTTTATTCCAGCACTCAGGAGGCAGAGGCGGGTGGATCTCTGAGTTCAAGGCCAACCTGGTTTTCTCAAGTTTGGGGCCAACAAAAGGCACATAGTGAGATCTTGTCTCAAAAAACTAAAGCAAAGGTGGATGGAACCTCAGGAATAACACCCAAGATTATCCTCTGGCCTTCGCATGAGCATATACATACATGCACAAATACTCATGAACAGAAATGTATACACACATGCACCCTGACACATATGAACATACCAAAAAAATAATCATTACTTTATTTTACAATACTATACACTTAGGAATTATTAATCTCAGTGTTAATCTTAATGATATAATTACTGACATCAGCTTTAAAAGTACTTGAACACACAATCTTCTCCCCCCACTGCTTTTTAAACCAGCATAGGTAAGCATACTGTTAAAGCCAATGCCCATGACATAGGACACGCACACTCTTCTATCTAACACCTCCTGGATCTTGGTGCTTGATGCTGTCTTTGTGTCACTGTCTCTTTAGCTGCCTTGCCATCCCTCCAAATCTTCAGAAACTTGAAGAAGAAAATATTGATAGCATAATGCTTACTTTCCTGTATCCTGGCAATTGATCTTGACCCTTGATTGCTAAGACTGGAGGCTCTGGACCTGAAAATTCTAGCTTCCATTTCATTATATGAGAATCTAAAAACATGTTGTTCTATTGGGTTTGGGCAGCTTCTGCCCCTGTCAAAAACTCCAGTGATAATCAGATCCCCATTATTTCATAAATCACTTAGCATTTTGGCTTGAAGTCTAGTAATTGTGTTAGTGTGTCTCGGGCTCCCTGGGTCAGTGTTCTCATGCATACAGTGTACTGTTCAAGGATTTACTTTCACTTGGGGACGTTTTCTTCAAATCTGATTATCAAGCTGTGGCCTTGCGTCTTATGGTAAGCCACAAGGATGTGTGCACAGGGGATGCACGTGCACCTCTGCTGGGTCTTCTTTGTCTTCTCTCATATCCCCTTCTCATACTTCTTCAGTTTTCCTCCTCTTTATCTTCTGAGCTGCTGTCACTCACCCAAGACCGAAAGCTTTGCTTAAGCTTTGAGTTTCCTTCTGCGTTCTTTCCATCACAATGCTGAGATTTTTCTAACTTGGAATTATGTTCCTCCACAACTTGCATTGTTTCTTGGTGTCTTTTGACTCATTTGAAAGGACTTTACAAATCTTCTTCACTGTGCACCCCAGCACACTGCAAGATATACTGGCATGTTCTGCTCCCTGGATTCCTCTATCACATTGCATAGGACTTGACCTCAATCCTTCCCGTTGGCCATCTTTACTGAGCTGGTTGACAGTGACCACTAGGAGAGATGACTCCAAGCTGCCCTGACTTTGAAAAACACACATTTTTCTTTCTATGCTTTGTGGTATTCTGGCCATGAGAGTTCACAGTCTGCATGGTGGCTATACAATGCAGCTATGTCTTCTGTTCCTTTAGATGCTACCCCATATCAATTCCAACAGCATCTACTCAGTCAGGCCCTCATTCTTACTCTAGAAGAACTTAGCACTCATAGGCTCTTGCAATACACAAGAGCCCTGTACATAACATGTTCCAGTTGCTATTCTGGATCTGACCAAATGAATGGCCTAGGGCTATTCAGGGATGGCTGGTCGGTCACCATCAGCTACCCTGTTCCTGTTTCCACTTATATGATCCTGAGGCCTCTCAGCTGCCAGTGGTTTTGATGCACTTGCTCATGTTTTGGAGTCTCCAAGGGACCCTGCTGTTTGCTTTAGCTACACATTTTGCCTACAGGCATTTGGTTCCCTGTATTTATTTGGTCTTTTATTAGGCAACCTAAAGGTACACAACAACTATGACAGTTTATCACCGTCTACTCATTCCATTGTAAGCATAACATTCCAAGAAATCAGAAGTTTCTGGTTGTTGTAAAGCACTTTCAGTTGAAAGGTTGACTTCTCCTACCATGGAGGAAGATAAATGCTGCCCCAGAATCCACAGATCAGGAGGTACTGGCTCTGAGAATTCACTTTAAAAATCAAAGCATAAGGGGGAGGGGGAGGTAATAGGGGTTTGTTTTGTTTTTCTGAGGGGAAACTGGGAAAGGGGATATCATTTGAAATGTAAATAAAGAAAATATCTAATAACAAAAAGAAAAAAAGAAAAAAATCAAAACATAATCAATCAAAGCAGTTCTCTGCCGCAGCAACTTTTCCTCCCTGCTTTTGGTTTTGGTTTTTCGGTCTGCGGTTTGTTTGTTTAAATATCAAGCCTACCAAAAAGCTACAAGACAGAAATGAAGAATCGTAGGCCCTTCACTAAACCATTGCACTAGTGTTCAGTAATCTGATGTGTTTACTTTCTGTATCCATATTCACAGCATCTTTTCTGCCCTGAACTGTATGGAAGAAAATGTAAGCATAATTGCCTCGTGCCTCTTAGGATGCGGTTCATTCTGCTGTTGCTTCATTATCGCTTTCAATGCCCCTGTCACTGACACAACAGCATTGCCTAATATGTGTACGCATCCAATTTTCCCACTGTCTCAGAACTTGGATGCAATGAAGAATTACACAAAGCCTTTGATTGTTGTATTTCTTCAACCTCCAGTGACAAAGAACAGTTTTCCTGTTTCCTTTTACAAAAATCAGGAATTGTAGTAAAACTTTCTTATAGAATTGTTGGAAATTTTAAACAGGAACAGACACAACAGCACAGGTCTATAACCACAGTGACTTGAGTAGCTGAGGCAGGGGAATCACAAAGTTAAGCAGGCCTGCCTAGGCAACTAAGTGAGAACCTGTCTCAAAATTTTTAAAGAGAACTCTTTTCATTGACTAGGGATATATTCCTCAATGAGGCAACTCTTACCAAACACACACAAGGCCCTACTACATTCAATCCCCAGTAGCCCCGCCCCCCCC
>JADRCD010194305.1:2339-19073 GCA_019843815.1 Montemys delectorum | reverse complement strand
ACACACACGGATGATCTCCTCTGAACTGGGATAGTTCTAACACACACAGATGATCTCCTCTGAACTGGGATAGTTCTAACACGGCTGTCCTCCCACTTAAGAACTACTTGATTTATTATTATTATTTTACAGTATTTATTTCAGCGGAGCCTATTCCCAATGCTCCCATGACCACGCAGGTCCCTGTGGAGGTAGAGAGTACACGTGGCTCACTAGGAGTGTGCTGGCACAGGGCAGCGGCGCTTTAGGTGCTGCTCTTCCTACCCAGCTCACCACAGCTCTGTGGCCTGGTTTAGCAACTGATGATATTGTTGCACCTGCACTGGCTTTTCTTTTGTGGTGGGAGGCAGAGTTTTATGTCGGCCAGGCTGGTTTCCAGGGTGCTGTTTACCCTAGGATACACTCGATATCCTGATCCTCCTGCCTCTATCACAAGTGCGAGAGCTACCATGTCTATTTATGTGATGTGAGGGGCGGAACCTAGGCCAGCACCTCTTCCTTCCTATCGGTATGCATGCCTCATGCCTCTTAATCATACATTAGGAAACTAAAATTGAGAAGTGCTTCTGTGATTGCCCGGTGCCCCACCTGTGTCTGCTTAATGGTCCCAACCTGCGGTTCAGTTCATGTGCATGCTAAGTTTATGCAGAAGGGAGCAGCACACAAACCTCACACTGGGGTTTACCTAGCATGGCCCAGCTGCTCGGTTCCTGATACCTGGGGGCTTGGGGGTACTCTGTGATTCCTTTGGTCTGCTCAGGTCCAGAGGCTAAAGCCAGTCCTTTAGGTCCTCCTTCTCATCTCAGCTCACATCCTGCTCCCTTCAGCTCAGGTGCTATTTGCCCTGTGGAGTCTTCATGCCCCTGTTACTACCTCCTTCTTTTCCTCCATGCACAGCACCCACGCTCTTTCTCCTTGTGTGACCTGATCGTACTCAAGAACGGATACTCTTCATCTTCACTGAAATCCTGACAGTGCAAGAACATGGGGTACGCTTCCAACAAGGATAGGCCCATCTGGATATGGAGAGCTTCGATTCTTGTTGAAGTGTCCTCAATGAAAAGTGCGTTTCCATCAAGCGAGCCTGGGCTGTGTGCAGAGTTAAAGGAGTTACACAGGAGCCACCCTCACTGTTGTCCTTGATCACATGCAGCCTGAGGACACGACACACTTACAGCCACACCAGAGCAAATGCCTGAGAAGCGTGGCCCCAGACCAAGGGTTCCTGTTGCCAAAGCCCATCGTGGGCACTTGGTATCGCTCTTCACATATAAATGGGTGGACTCTAGTCTACCTGAACCCTGCCTCTTCTGTCTCGACACCTGTGGGCTAAGTGCTCTGCACACCGGCCCAGCCTAGAGTCCTTACTTACTGTGACAAGCCAGAACAAAAGGCACAACGGTAGGTGAACGGGCTGGCTGCTCATCCAGCAGCCTTCTGAAACATTTCAGGGGACCAAGCTCTGGGGGAGCAAGAGGGTTGTGTCTGTTCTCTGGGCCCCTGTTAGATGCCAGAAGGGCAGGGACATTGTTCTGCTATGTTTATTTCAGGGCTTATCTCTTAGCAGTTGCTCAATACTTGCTGAACGTAATGCTCAGGGCTCGCACACATCCAGGTACCTTCATAATCGCAGTGTCACTGAAGAAACAGAAGTTGAACGGACAGGGTGAGTGGGCACTGCCCACGGTTCTTTGTAGGGCTCTGTGTGTTAGCCACACATGGAGTTACTCTGAGTCCATCAGCCGCAGCCAGGAGAGACGAAATGAAACACGTAGGAGAAAGAAAACATCCAACTAGAGAACTGAAATGAATCTTCCTGGATCTCTCTGCCATCATCTGCAGAACCATGTCGAGATCCCGTAGTCTGTACACGTCATTAAAAAACTATCAGTGACATACAGAAATGGAGATGGCGTTCTCAGGAGGCCTTGGCTTTGATCTTGGACAGTAATAGCTCATTCTTTCGGCCCTCCTAGAAAAGCAGAGAGAAGCAGAGACGGTTAGTCCTGGGTCTCACGACTCACGTGGGGGTCTCTGAAGGGGTCCGGCCTTTCCCCAGTCTTGGTTTTTAATTTTGGTTGTTGTTGGTTTTTTTTTTTTTTTTTTTTTTTTGAGACTTGAGACAGAGTTTCACGTGGCCCAGGTTGGTCCTGAACTGACTAAAAAGCCAAACATGACCCTGAATCTGGTCCACCTGCCTCTCCTCCAGAGTAAGTTTGAGAATCAAAGTGTGCTGGGGATCAAATCCCGTGTTCTGGGTTGCCAGGCAGGTACTCAACCAACGGAACTACATCTGCTGCCTCCTAGCTGTTTTCTGACAAGTCACAAAGCCACCCACACAGTGGCCTACTGACCTTCTGTGTTGATAGACATGATGAAGCCTCTGGACTACAGGCAGGAGACCAGGCACTGTCTTGCCTTTCCTCCAGACAGAACTTTCTAAAATCTCCAAGGGGACAGAAGCAGAAAGCAGACTCATATCTGCCAGTCGGCTTGGGAGGGTAAGAGAGAAGGGCCCTTGGAGACCGTATGTACCCTAAGATGTGAGCAAGGCAGCCCTAGTGTACACACAGCAGGTGACACACTGGTTCTAACAGCAAGCATGCCAAGAAGTCTTAACCTTAAGAACTAAACGCACAGAAGACTCGACGAGAAGCTGTATGAGCTCTGTGACTAAACATGCTGAGGGCCATCACTGAGGGATGTCACTGGTCCCATTCCCTGCCAATGGTGACCAGCGTCTTGAGATACCAGTTAACTTTCTGTATCCCCTCCCTGTGACAAACTCTAGAGCTCTCCACCTGTCAGCTCACAATGCGTCTATTAGCCAACCTCTAACAGCCCCAGGCCTTTCCCAAAGCATCTTAGTGTCTCTACCCAAAAGACAGCTGAGGGGCTGGGGAGGTGGCTCAGCGGGTAAGGGTGCCTGCTGAGCAAGTATGAGGACCCGAGTTTGAATCCCTATCACCCACATAAACAGCTTGGAAGGATTGGGCACATGCCTGTAGCCGTGGTGTTGTATATACAGGTGCAAAAGGGCTGGTGGGACTTTCTGGCGGCCAGCCTAGACTCAGTGATATCACGTCTCATTGAAAGAATGAGATTTGCTGCCACGTCTACAGGCATGCATATGGCTGCCAAACGTCAGATTATAAAACAGAAGGCATGGCAGGCAGAGGAGAGGCTGGAAGAGGAAGACAGACTAATCTTTAAAAATAAACCAGAACAAAACCGTTGCATGGGACATTCTCTTTTTTATTTGTGTGTGTCTGTCTGTGTGTGTGTCTGTGTGTGTGTGTGTGTGTATGCTCATGTACACATGTGTATGTGTGTGTATGTGTATGTATGCTCATGCACGTACGTGTGTGTGTGTGTGTGTGTGTTTGTGTATGCTCATGCACACATGTGTATGTGTGTCTACAGGGGTCAGATGCCAGGCTTAGCTGCTGCTCTTCAGGCGTTGTCTACCTTGTTTCTTTTTAAAATTGTATTTCTATTTATTTATTTTGTGTGTTCATATGTTCCTGCCGCAGAGGTCAGAGGGGAACTGGTAGGGGTTGGTTCTCCCTTTCTACCATGTGGGTACTGGGTATGGAACCCAAGCCATCAAGCTTGGACATTTACTCACTAAACCATCTTGCTCATGGAATAGTGGGCTGCGTGGGCTGGCCAACAAGTCCCAGAGGTCCTCCAGCCTCATCCTCCTCCCCAGGGCTGGGACTCAAGTGGGCACCATTCCGTTGCCTTTTGATTTTTTTTCCTCCTGCTAGTTCTGAGGATCAAACTCAAGTCCTCCCACTTTTACAGCAAGCACCTTCCTGACAAAGCCATCTCACCGGCCTGGCCCAGGCTCCAGTCTTAAGGGCACCTTGAGCTGAGCTGAATGTGCATTTGATTTTGGTCCACACCCTCTCACCTCTTTGAACTCTTTCACAGTCTTGAAGTAGAGCCGCTGCTTTTCCAGGAGCTCCAAGTACTGATCGTTCAACTGGTCCCTTCTCATCTTGTTCTCCTGCTTCTTCTTTTCCATCTGTTGGAAACATTTCAGGAAATGTTTCGGGGTGTATGAAGAGGCATTCTGACAGTGCCACAACAGACAGCCATGATTAACATTGGTATCTGTCTGTTCCAGGCCCTCACTTCTAAACACATTTCCTCAGGTTGTCCCGTTTCCTTTCTGAATGGGATCATCTGCAGGCTCTGTAATCTATTCAGCAGTTCGCTATTTACAGAACACCAGATGAATGGCATGCATTTAGGGGGATTCTTGACTGTGGACTACTTTGTCTCTAGAGGGGACTTGTGAGTATCTGCAGCGGTTTGGAGGATCACAACTCCAAAGAAGGAGAGTTGTTTGTGTCACTGGCCAGGAGATGCTGCTCATCACCCTAGAGAGTTCAGACAGCCATAAGGCAAAGGGTTATCTAGCCAGGATGTCCACTATGTGAGTAGTCCTGATGTATATAGTTGGGTTTATAATAACATAGCTTGGCGCCTTTCATTTATTGTAACTGTGTCATAGTATAAGCTATCTACAGCTATCTAAACTGTTACAGAGTGTTTCTAGGATGCTGATTGCATACACGAATACTAAAGGTTGACTTGAAGAGATTTTCTGTGGTAGCCACAAGCTGGTGGAAGTTGCAAGTGGAGGCTGGAGGCTGACCGGTGGGAGCTGGTTTTCTCCTTCTGTCATGTGCCTGGATCCAGAAAGCCACCTACTTGGCCACACCGGGGCTCTCACTGGCCTGAAACCTGCCAAACACCCCAGACTGGTTGGCCATCATGCCCCAGGGATGCTTCTGTGTTCTGGTCCCCAGTTCAGGGAATACAAGTGTGCGCTAGTACCACTAGGTGCTCGCAGGGCTCTAGGGACTAAGCTCGGGTCCTCTGTACACTTGGGAAAGAGTAATGGAACACCTACGGAGAGCCTAGAGTTAGCAGTGAACAAGTAAAGTCTTTGTTCTTACAGGGCACATCCTGGTACCAAACTAGACCAACCAAGTAACCGAGCAAATGCGCACTACAGTGGTCAGCAGCATCAGTGTTGAGGAATGGAGCTGGAGATGGGGAAGGCATGCGGACTCTGTGATGTAGAAGACTGGGAGGAGGGGCAACTCACAGAACCAGTTATGCTAGATGCAGTTATTTTCTGAAGCTAAATGTAGACCATCAGCCAGCCAGGAGATGAAGGCGGAAAATATTCAAGTACAGAGCAGGTGCGGCCTGCGTGTATATATGGGCACGTGCCTATGTGCATGTGTATATAAAAGGCCAGAGAGGAACTTGGCTGTTACCCCTCACCTTGTTTTTTTGAAACTGGGTCTCTACTTGGTCTAGAACTGGCTAGGTAGGTTATGCTGGCTGGCCACTAAGCCCCAGGATCTCTCCCCAGCATCAAGATTGTAAGCACCACACCCTGTGAAATGTCAAGAGATAAATGCCCAGGGAGAGGTGGCTGGGCAAGAGAGGAGGGCTGCTGGGGAGGGGAAGCAGTGCTCATTTAATATGGGGAACAGCACACGGTCTGATACAGAAGAGTGCTTGGTGCCTGGGAGCTGTTACCAATAGCAATGTGGAGGCCTACCCCACCAGTCTCGTGGCTGGTGAGGCAATGCAGGATGCGGTCTGGATGGAGAGCCTACGCCCGCGACCTGCTCACCACCACACACCCTGCACGGCTGTAAAGTAAACCTGCTGACCTTCATCCTGCTTTGTTTGATGCCTTCGACGATCTGTTCCATCTGCCTTAAAAACTGGTCCCGGGCAGCAGGGGAGGCCATGGCTCTGAAAGAAAAATCAGCAGAGGTAGGTCCAGCACGTGGCACAGTTAGAAAGGGGGTGGGGGACACCAAGGAGTCAGCCAGCCCTGTACCTAGAAAGTGCCCCAACCGTCAACTAGACCTTTGCAGGGCAGAGTGCTGAGGGAGCCACTAAGAATACCAGGCAGTCGCAATTCCAAACCTCTGACCTGACAACTGGATGCAAATCTTGTTCCCCATTCTCCCTGTGTTCCTGTGGCAACGGGCTGTGTAAGGAACATCTCTGACTAGATGGGAAGGGATTCTGAAGAAAGCTATGCAAGTGAGAGAGAACACGTTGCTTCTCTAATCTACACAGTATGCACACAGGCAACTTCAAAGTGCGGCCTTCTGAGGATCACTCAGTTTCTCCCTCATAGCTTTCAACCAAACTGTATTTCCTCAACATGAAGTGTGAATAAAAGCCCCACGAATGCCATTTGCCACATGCTATGGCATGTACTGCTTAAGAAATCAGTTCAGTTTTGGTTTTTAAGACTCCGAGGACAGGGAGCCAGCGCCTGGAATTAGAGGCCATGTTCTGAGTACTCCTATTTCTCAGCTGGAGGCAGCAGAACGGGGGTAGACTTCCTGGTGCGCCGGCTATAATCTTCCTACCCACATCCAGGGATGGGAACCGGAAGGCTCAGGGCTTGGCACTCCCAGGCGGGGGATTCTTCAGAGAGTGGATGACAGAGCAGAACTCCCATGAACTTGGCCTTAAGATCTTTCTAGCCGCTGCCAGGCGGGTAGGCAAGTTTACCATGAACACACTCCAGAGCGAGGGTTACTTGGCTTCCTTGCTACGTGATTTATACAGGTGGCCTTCCCACACAATTTAGTTTATGGTAGAATCTCATGTAGCCTAGGCTGGCCTTGAACAAACTCTGTAGTCAAACTGACCTCAAACAACTCTTGATGCTCCTACCTTCCCTTCCCTTCCAAGTGCTGGAATCACATGAGCCCGGAGCTCCATGAGTCTACACGAGGATTCTACCCCTGAGCTAAATCCCCAGTTTGGAGGGTGTGTGCTAATTTACAAAATAGACCTTAAAGAATTCTTCCACGGGTCCCCCCCACCCCGCCTGCCCTCTGACTGTTCCTCATCCCATACCTCCTCCCCCATCTCCAAGAGGATGTCCCCCATCCTCTCAGACCTCCCCACTCCCTGGGGCCTCAAGTCTCTCGCAGACTATCTCAACGGCCTGGAAGTCACCAAGTAGATAGGTTTGGCTGGACACTGGACAGGGGGTGTCCGCCTGTCTCCAACCGCCCAACTTTGGGGTTACAATCATGACACTACACTTGATTTTCCTTCTCACGGTTCTGGGATGGAGCAAGGCAGGCTCTTTACCCACAGCACTGTAATTTTCAGAACCTTCCATTAAGACATGTCTGCCCTTAGTGAGACTCAAGTCCCAGTACCAGACTTTGTATGCACAACCATTCTCAGTCACTCCTCGGCCAGAGCAAGAGGAGAGCCAGGGAGAAGGCAGCCAGTACTTACTGTGAGAAGTTCTCGTGGATTGAGTTCAGCAGGCTAATCTGGGGGAGTGAAAAAGAACCATGTAAGGAGAAAGCTAAAAGGTCCCCACACTACCCTGGTTCTTGCTGGAGAGCTTGCCTAGGGCTGGGACAAGGACACTGAAGGGAAGGCACACCTTGTCACTCAAGTCAAAGTGACATTTGACAGAACAAAGGAAAGAATAGCATGTTCTTACCTGCATAGTTCTCCTCAGAGACTCTGACCCCATCTACTTAAAGAAAATCGCTTTCCCTAGAATGCGTGACCATGACAATGTGGAAAGATGGCTTTTTAAAGGGGACTCTAGTGGCAGGGCTTTTTGGAGAAACTGCCAGCAGGGATCATTTGGTCTTCCCAAACATTACTCTCTTGAGGCTATCAGCCCAGGGTAGGCCAGTAGGGTGAAAAGAGAGAGAGAAGATAGTGCCTAGAGTCCACTCCCATACTGAGCCACCAAGGCCAACAACATGGCCAGCTGCTGAGTGGTCCTGAGAGCTTCTGATCAAACACAACATTCATGGTCCTGTTCCCATGGAAACTATCCTTGTCCTCACAGCTATAGCATCCATCTGACCTTGTGAGACATGCCGGGAAGGGCTCTGTCTGGGGGTCCCCTGGCCCCCTGGCTGTGCACTGTTTAACCTGTTGGCTCATCCGTGAGCAGTTGCTATCCCTGGACTCTGTGTTTGAATGAGCGTGTGCGTGTGGAGGCCAGAAGGCAAGCTCATCTGCAGAAGGCAAGCTCAGCTGCCATTCTTCCCGAGGCTGTCCACCTTGCTCGTGAGATCCATAGGATCTCTCACTGGCCCAAAGCTCATCCAGGAGGCTAGGTTGGGATTGGGGCAGTGATCCCCAGTGGTCTGTCTGTCTCTGCCTACCCAGTCCTAGCATTACAAGCATAGGATTATGCCAGGTTTTGGTGTTCCTTTGTTTTTTAATGTGGGTTCTGGGCAATTGAACTCAGGCCCTCATGTTTGGAAGGTAAGCACTTTGCATACTGAGCCATCTTCCCAGCACCTCATGCTGGTGTTGCTCACATGACACTACAGAATGGGTAGGCGCCAGCTTTAGCTCACTGTAGTGAGCTCCCACCACTTTGCAGTGACAAGCCCCAGTGCTTGGCAAGGGAAGGCAGTCACTCTCTACTTACACTAGATACTCCATCTCAGGCTCCAGGTCCATCTGAATCGTGGAGCTACCGTGCTGTCAGTGGCTCACCTAAGTTACCTTCTTTCCATAAAGGCCTTTTCTAGGGCCAGTGCAGAGTCTTAAGTACAAAGGTGCTTGTTGCTGAGCCTGGAGCTCACATGGTGTAAGGAGCGATTCGACTCCCACTAGCTGCCCTCTGACCTCTACATAGGTACAACGCCTCCCTCCCACAATAAAATTTAAGATGGAGTAAGAAAAGAAAGAGAGAAGCAGACAAAGCGTCTTACCTCCTTTTCCAGATAAACCTTTTTGTCGTCCAGGGTATTGTACAAAGTGAAGAACTGCTTGGTTTCCTTGTGCACGGCGGAAACTGCCAACACAGAGAGATCGACATCCTAGTACAAGAGCATCCGTGAACCCCAGCATCGCAACCTCGTGTGTGTGGCAGTGCCCAGGGCTTTATGCACACTTAGTCATCATGCAAGCCTTTGTCTCTGTGGGACTGCGTTCGTCCATGGGCACAAGTGCATTCTGAGGTCACAGGTCAGCACTGGGTATCTTTCTCAATCCCTCTTCACCTTATTTTTTGAGACAAGCCTCTTTCACTGAACCCAGAGCTCACTTACTAAGCCAGTCTGGGTCTTCAGTGAGCCTCAGGGATCTAGCTGTGTCCAATGTGTGTATCACTACACCTGGCCTATTAAAAATATGTATGGATGCTTTGAATGCATGAATGTACATGCACAGCATGTGTGCCTGGTACCCATGGAGTACCAGGAACTCCAGGAATTGGAGTTATAGACATCTGTGAACTGTCATGTGGTTGCTAGAAACTTAACCTGGGTTCTCTGCAAAAACACGTACATTAAACAACTGAGTTATATTGCCAGCTTTTAGAAACAGACAAACAAACAAACAACAATATGTCTCTTGGGATCAAGCTCAAACTCAGGTCCTCCTGCTTGTCAGGCGGTACTTTAATTAGTGGAACCATCCCCCTTAGCTCTGAGGGTGGCTTTGTGTCAGGGTTGGTCTGGTGCTACTATGTATTCAAATGCTAACTTCTGTACCCTAAGATCTGGTTGCCCCAAGATGAAAGCATTTTCACTGTACACCAGCTTTTGTTGTGCAAAACTTGCTCCCTAAGTTAACTGGTCAATACAGGCTAAAGCCAGTAATTGGGCAGCAGAGAAAGGAAGGCGAGACTTCCTGGGAGGGACAAAGGAACTCTGGGAAGAAGAAAGTCACATGTGACTACGGGCCTGAAAGGTATAGCTAGCCATGTGACTGGATGGGGCTAGGTGGTCAGTTTAACTTAAATGAGCTAATTGAGAATTTGCCCAGCTAAGACCTAAGCCCTGAAATATTGAAAGATCTCTGTGTGCTTATTTGGGGGAACTAGCTGATTAGGGAATAACTGGCACTGTATTAGTTTCCAGCACTAATTAATATACACAGAGTATTAATAATATTGTTGTACAGCTCTGAGCTGGATATGATGCAGGAACTGTATAGTAGGCTGAGGTGAGGCAGGTGAATTATGGAGAATACAATGCTCTACAGCAAGTCCAGTGAGACTCTGTGGAGCATGACCACAGGCCCTCTGGAGGTGCTGGGCTGAGGATGCTTCCTAAGAAGCTGGAAAATAGAGAGAGCCTCAGGTGACCGCCTGTGGCCAACCACCATGAGAGCCGGCCCAAGCTGACTCTCAAGGTCATGAGCCCATCTACAGAGCAAACAGAGACCAAAGAGATCTCCCCGGGCTGTTCAACAGGCCCAGAGATGAAGTAAGGTCCTTTTCGACGGGGCATGACTGCACTGTGCTAAAGTGCATGAAGCCCCTCCACTCCCATCCCTCCCAAAGCCCAAGAGTCTGTGTGTTTCATCAATGCACCTACTCTGACGGTAGAGTTCAATAAATCGCTTCTGATACTGTATCAGCTCTGCTCGACTGGGCACTTCGTCAATCTTGCGATGCAAAATCGCTATTTCTCGATTTCTTCGTGCCTAAATGCAAAGGGGCAGGGAGAGAACACTTGGTCAAAGGCTGTATTTGTCTGCTCCTCACACGCTGAGCCAGCCACAGAGACACACACTCCTCTACTAGCCTGAGGTCCTCACGTGGGATTGTGACTGACTGGAGGACAGGCAGTGACAGGAGTCCCAGATGGCAGGTGCCATCCTGCTGCCTCTCCCAAATGTATTCTGAATTCCTCCACTTGAAAGCCTTCCACTAGCTTCTCAAAGCCCTTCACAGGGAGACCAGACTGTCCTGCCAGGTGTACAGGAGACGCCATTTTGTCTCCACATGGCTGTGTCTAGATCTCAGGACCTGGGCTGAGCACTGCCGTTTTCTTGAGCCTTTGTTTCTCCTGTCTGTGCCCTACCAGTCCTGGGTCCTGCTTCTCTCTCAGCAGCAGGAATGGACCTCTGGTTTCTGAGGAAAAGCAGCCTCTAAGCAGTAAACCTACTCTTGTAACCAAATGCTAAGTTTCGTCTACACAGCTCTGGACACAGGATGCCTCAGAGCTCCTTAGAAGTGCTGGGGCTGACCTTGCGTTTCTTCATGGGAATCTTAAGGTACAAGCAGTTGATGTTTAAAGTTTGTAAAGTTCCATGTGCTTGTTTGTACGCTTATTTCCTGGCGTAAACCGCGACGGGTGGTAGAATTCAGAGGACATTTTGTAGACGTCCTCCCCTCCCACCATGTGTGTCCTGGGAATCAAACTCAGGCTGTAAAGGACGGACTCCGCCTCTAGGTGGAGACATGCCCTTGTCTCCTTCCTTGAGGGTTAAGTCCAAGGGGACAGCTCAGGGACCAGGCCAGGGGACTGCCTGCCGTTCTGAGTCCAGGCTCAGAAGAGTGTTTACTGCTCGGTCTTCTTGTCTTTGCCCTTTGCTTTCTAATGCTGGCAAGAACATGACTGCACTTCTAAAATCACAAACGAACACCCTTGGCCTCTAGCTCCCTGGTCTCTGGCTGACCTCCACGTTTATCTTCACTCTCCTCCTGGGCAACTCTGATTCACAGCCTGCCTGCTTTGGACTTTTCCTTTTCAACTCTAATTAATAAACTGTCCTTGAGCTTCTGTTTGAGTCTGTTCATAATTTCTTTTATTAATGAACCCCACGAGGAAACCTCCATTTTCCTAGCATCATATGATGGCTCTGCTAGACACCCCGAGATTTCTAGCAACCTTCTTCTCCTGCCTTCTAATTCTTTAATGGGCAGAGGAAACAAACCTGGTCCCGTGTCCCTACACATCACACACCTGCCAGTAAGCATTTTTACCCTGGGGCCGTCTCACACCAGCACTCAAGCTATACCTTGTGATTGTGTCTTTGTTTCTAGAATGTTCTGCATGTGTGAGGGTGCTTGTGGACACCCTGGCTGTTCATCAGCATTTACATTTGTTTAAGTCTTTGTTGAGCCGTACCACCGTTCAGCCACCAGCCTCTGGCCCTGACAGTCAGGCATGCTTAGGGCCTCCGCCCTTCAAGCTTTGGTGCCTTGGTGGCTCTCTGCTTGACAAATGCTGTGTCCCAGCTCCCTCTCAGCTGGAACATTCCTGCCAGGAAGAAGGGAGGGCAGGCTGTGGCCCAGGGCTCAGGAGACTCAGGAAGTGAACAAACTCCACATGCTGGGGGACCTGAAATTTACAAGACTCACTAGGCTCCTTCCTAAGGAAGCAGCAAACAGTTGCTGGTGGAGGACACTGACCAGCCATGCTGGTGGAGGACACAGACCAGCCATGCTGGTGGAGGACACTGACCAGCCATGACGCCTAGGAACCATGTCTAGGAGACTGCCACCTGTCTAGCTGCCTGCAGATGGTGCAGGGGCTCCAGGGGTGCACTTTCATGAGCTGTCACTTGTGTTACAGAGGACTTGTTGGTGAGACACCCCTGCTCTGTGTAAGCTAGCCCTCACCAACATTCTGTCAGAAGTCACTCCAGTAAGCATTCACTGCTACACCAGGGACTTTAACCGCTGTGGGTTCCCTAACTGCAGTCACTGGGAGTATGTGAATCGTGTCTTGTCAGGAAAAGTCTCACTCTGGAAGCTTTCTGGGGCATGGGTGAATAACGGAATCTGAGCTTCTAGCTCCTTCAGTCCTCAACCACCTGCCATATTGAAAATAGATTATTTTATAAATAATCCATCCCTAATAGTCCCTCTCCCTCTACTTGTTCCCAGCTTCCTCTCCCCTCTGGATCTACTACCCTTCTGTCTCTCATTAGAAAAGAACAGACTTCTAAGAGACAACAACCAATCATGACAAAAATAAATACAATAAAGCAAAAACTATCATATTGATGCTTGACGGCAACCCAAGCTGGCTGCTCAGCCTGTGAGCAGCCCTCGGCTCCTCTCCCATCTCCCTCTCTCTTGTTCTGCCTTGATTGCTTACTAGGGTTGAGTCTCAGGTCTTGCCCACATGCCCACATGGCCTCAGTCACCATCCCCACGGCAGACTCCTTTGAGTTGGAGCTGACACCTACCATCATTCCCACGATGCTGCCTGATGGTTACTGGACCCCTCCAGCTTTTCATACGTGCAATATGTGGTGTTCATATGTGTGTGTGTGGCTTGTGTACACATACACGTGTACACATGAAGGCCTAATGTGGATGGCAGGAATCACCTTGTCACTCTTCAACCTTATTCACTGAGGCAGTGTCTGTCTCTCAGGCACACCCAGAGCTCAGACAGGAAGTCGTCTTGCTAGCTAACTTGCTCTGGGGACCTTCCTGTCTCCCCCTCAGGGTGGAGTTCCAGGTGGGCCACTCTGTGCATCTGGAATTTACGTGGCTTCAAGGGCTGTGTACTCTGGCCCTCACACTTGCAAGGCAAACGCTTTTTAAACTGCTGAGCTGTCTTCCAGCGAATCCAGCCCAGCCCAGCAGAGCTTTTACTTACACTTTCTTCATACTGCTACTCATGCCCCTGCTCCTTTACGCCCGTTTCCCAGTGACCCCTCATCAACCTTGATCCCCCTCTTCCTCTCATCCAGCTGTCCCCAAATTCCACTAGATGCAACACTCACAGCTCCACTGCCAGCTCCACTCACAGATCCTGCTGCCTCTCCCCAGGCCAGGCCTTCAGCAAGCCATTGGCTTCCTTCTTCTAGCTTGGTCTCAGCCTCTCCCTAGTAGTGGCATTTCCCACATAAAACAGCCTTGAACTTTGGCATATATGGGCAGATCTTGGTCCTCAAATAACCAGTTCCCACAGGGCAGGTCTTCCCTGTTCTGTTCCTGTTACTGTTACTGGGACCCGATGCATTGTTGATTATGTAAGAAGCAGCCATTCAGGGTCTCCACACAGCAGGAGGGCCCAGACTGTATTAATTCTATGTGCCTTTAAATATTTGCACGTGGTTTTGCTGAAGGCCGGGAAGCCATCTTTAAATATTTGAAGGGTAGTCATGCATGGTGGTGTATAGCTATAACCCCAACACTTGGGAGAGGGAGGCAGGATTATCAGAAGTTCAAGGCCAGCCCAAGCTACACACACAGTTTGAGGCCAGCTTGAGCTATAACACTCAAAACACTAAAAATCAGAATAGTGCTCTTATATCAAAGACATATTTGACTCGTCTGAATATGATGACCAAATATCTCACAAAATGAGTAATAGCCAGAAAGATGAGAATAACCTCTCCTAGGCCCATGGAGCCCCCCCCTCCACCGGCCATGCCTACTGAAGCTTGGCTTCCAAGGAACCCAGACAAAGGAAAAGGTGGCCCAAACCAACATGTAATACAAGGCCCAGGGTTATCTGTGGGTTTGAATTGCCATGAGCCAGGCATTGGCATTACAACAGACTCAGAAATACAGAGTACTGACTGTGCGTAGGTTCGCAGCTGGCTTACCACCTCCCCACTCCATTTGTGAAGCTATGCTCTCAGCTCTCTAGTTAGAAAGTAGACCTGAACTTCAGTCCTCCTTCTGGGCCCTACCTGAGGCTTGCCTTTGGAGAAATAGTTAGCCTACTGAAAGTTATTTTTATCACCTTATGTCGTGTGGGTGTTTTGCCTGCATGTATATGTATACCTGTGGGTGCCTAGTGCCCTTGGAAGGCACAAGAAGGTGCTGGATCCCTCAGAACTTGGACTGAAAGATAGCTATGAGCTTCCACGTAGGTGCTGAGAACTGAACCTGGGTCACATGGAGGAGCAGCCAGTGCTCTTAACTGCTGAGCCATCTCTTCAGCCTCCTCCAAAATTTATTTACCTTTTTAATGATCTGTACTAGTGTGTGTTTGTGTGAGGGCATGTGCACATGAGTCTGGGTACCTGTGGCGTTCAGAAGCTGGTGTCAGATGCCCTGCAGATGGAGAGGTACAGGGGCTGTGAGGCAACTGATATGAGTTCTGGGAACAGAACTTGGAACATGCAGAACTACTATAATTGTCAGGCCAATTATACCAACTCTGTATGCAGGGTGAAGTTCAACTCCAAATAACAATAGTGAAAGTAACAGACACTTGTGTTGTTGCCAGCACCTCCTTACATCATAGCATGGATGGCTGCAATGGGAGCAGTGAGCAGGTCCTGGCCACGCTAGATCTTAGACACCTATGCCTCCATCAGTCACAGGACATGCATACCAGCCAGGCATATCTACGTGCTCCTGGTCCTTGTGGCCACTAACCTGTAGTAACCGGATCTTGTACAGCTTCTCTTTTTCCATGTTGTACCGTCTGTCCAGGTCCTCCTAAAAGTGAGAACAGGCCACAGTTATCTAGAGTTATCTAGGCCACAGTTAACTTCCATTCTCTGACAGAGTCTTTGAAAGTTGAGTCTATGAATCTAACCATATTCTCTCAGCTTGACTTCCTTCTCTTAGATGACCAACTTTAGGACTTTACACCTGAGAGATACTTCCACATCATATCCCAATACCTCTCCCTTTATTTGGATCTTGGCTGAATCCAATCTTCTTTCTAAAAGAAACCAATTATCTAGTATTACTGTGAGGGAGCATACATGTGCCATAGAAGGAATTGTGGAGGTGAGAGGACCACTTTGTGGAGTTGGTTCTCTCCTTCCATGTCATGTGGGATCTGGGGATTGAACTCATGTTGACAGGCTTGCAAGACAAGTACTCAACCTGTTGAGCCACCTCACCAGCCCCTAAATGCAGTGTTCTTAAGTGAGTACCTCCTGTGGGCTCCTGCAGCCCCCATATCCTGGAACACCCTACAACCAAAGGGAGACAACTCTACGATAAGAGTCTGTTCTCCATCTCTTGTGTTTTCAGCTAACACTGGCTTTCATCTACGTTTCTGACTGGACCTGAGGTATCCAGAATTATAACTGGTAATCCTTCGTGTCACTTAAACTTGCATCGAGTCTAATAAGGAAAAGAAATCAGTGTTTTGGTCTCCATAGCCATGCAGTATCCTTATGCAAGCATGTTCATCACTACAGAAGTCCCTTGAGGACAGAGCTAACATACAGGTGTGGCTCTCTACCAGACCAAGGCACGAGAAAAATGGCTGAATGGTCTCAGACAAAATTACAGAAGGGACATGTATGCATAAAAACCACATAGAGTACATGCCTACACGTTCCTGCACAGCGCTCAGCTATAGGCATCATCTAACAGATATCACTGAAGGAGTCCCTTGTCCAGCCTCCTAACAGGTTATGAAGATCACCCTTAAAAAAGGCCCTGCTTGGTGCCCCCTGCTTAACTGATCCTCTTCCTTTCTCATTACACATGATAAGTACTGTTCTAACTCATAACAGGCTTCAGCAAGCTAAAGTATGCCATGGAAAGCCTACAGTCTTTGAGCCATGTCTGATTATTTGCCCATTTCTGTACATGGGGTTGTGCTGGAATAATGTCTGTGTCCAGTCACTTATAATACATGTGACATGATGTGGTCACTTACAATGTTCATGCTTGAGAACAAGAAATCAAGTCCCCCCCCCCCAAAAAAAAATCTCTCATAATATTTTAAGTAAGTTGATAACTGTTGAGCTGCAGGTTGGATTCACCTGATACACAGTCGGTATGGCTAACTAGAGCAGTGACCTGCCACAAGACAGCAGAGAAGGCAGTTTTCCCCTGTATCCCTCTCTCACCCTTTGAGGCTCATGTGGACAACACAGCTATCTTCTAGTTGAAGAGTGAAGTGTCTACAATGGAACCAAGCAGAAGCAGTGGCAGCAGCACAGACTATGCAGAGACAGCACAGACTATACAGAGGAGGCAGGACAGACTCTACAGAGGAGGAAGGACAGACT
>JADRCD010194304.1:15958-24486 GCA_019843815.1 Montemys delectorum | reverse complement strand
GGCTGAGGGACAAGGCTGAGGGACAAGGCTGAGGGACAAGGCTGAGGCTGCTTGCTGCAGAACTGAGGAGAGCATTAAAGATGTTTTCTACACGCTCAGCTCAGAAATTGGATGGCCCAAAGTCCTGTCTACCTCTCATTTTTAAAACATAAGATTGCTCAAATTTCATTCCCGGAGCTATTCTGTGTGGTTCACCAGGATGGTCCCCTTCAGCTCTATCTGACAATATGCTTTTCCTGGAACACCTAAAAAATTGGTTCCAGCTTCAATTAAATAAGGAAATTAAAGACACGGGAAGGCAATTAGAAAGCAACTCAGGTGAACTGAGGCGGGTGGATTCCTCCTCCACACAGAAAGCGTGGGACTGTGGGTTAATTAACTCCGTAGAGTTTTACCTTCCTTGTACATTACATTTACCTTGTATAAATGTACTCTCCTCCCCCAGAGTCCAACAGGAACACAAGAAAATAGTATTTTGGATACAAGCAACTGGCCCCAGGCACTCAGGCAAAGCTGATGAGATCGCAGCTACTGCCATAGGACTCAGCAATTGCTGTCCTGGGCTGAACCTGGTGACTGTGGTAGCACAGAGCGCCTCTGCTCCTCTTGTCTTCCCATCGCTTACCTTGCCAGAAAATACACCTGGATGCATAGGGTTTCCCTGAAAGAGAAATACATATGCATGCTTGTGGTTATGTGCATGTGTGCACATGTGTGTGAGGGTACATACATGTAGAGGCCAGAAAAAGATAATGTCTGCTGCCTTCCTCAATTGCTCCCAACTTTGATTTTTGACACAAGGTCTTTCCCTAAACCTGGAATTCCCTAATTGGCTTAAACTAGCAGGCCACCAAGCCCCTGGGATCCCCTGTATCTGCCTCCCTAACACTGTGATCACATGTACATGCTTCCATGCCCAGCTCTTTATGAGGGGGCTGGAATTGAACTAGGGCCTTCATGTTTGCATTGCAAGCACATTCCAGACTTGACAAATTCTGAGTACATACATCCTAATGAGTATTATCTCCAAAAATTGTCATGAGACAGTATTAAAAGAATTAACTGTTTCATTAAATTATAAAATAAATTATAATGGCCCCATCAATTTTTTTCTTTGTCAAACATGCTGACACTTTTTCTTTCATGGTATTGTTGATGTCTGTTTCTAGAGCCGTAGAATTGAATTGCATGCCACAAAGGAAACTTGTGTTCCTTTGTCTTATCCTATAGATCACCATATAGGGCAACTCTAAAAGAAAGCCAGTAGCATCTGGGACTCTTTTCACCATCATGCTAAAGGAGTGCCCCCTAGACATAGGGGAGGCCACTGGTGCTGCTGAAGTTTCCATGTCACATGGCAGTGCCCTTCCCAGATCCCCACAAAGAACTAGCTGGCTCAAAACAGGACTTGTGCTATCACTTAGATTTAACTTCAGGCACAGAAAACAGCTGCCAATGCTATGCCTGCACTCTGCATCCCACAACGCTTGCCCAGTGTTCTGCTCCACACTCTGCACCAGCAGCTTGGAAAAAGCCCACCTCAGTGTGGCTGTCCTGACCCTGAGTATCCTCACTCCATCCCTTGACTTCCCTGAGCTTTGTCATACTGTCAACTCCTACCCACTCTACGACCTAGTTAGATGACAAGATTCTAGATCATCTATGTCCACTTCATATGTCTACAATTCTGGATAAATCTAATTTCTCCGTTTTTGCCACTCTATCTGGCCAGCTAGAAATGCTACAGAAAAATCTTTACAAGCAGTAATATCAGCAATAGTAACAGGGAATTTACTAAGGCACACATACTTCACACACACACACACACACACACACACACACACACACACACACACAGCTGGGGTTGAAGTTTCACAAGCTTGAGCAGAGAGGCCCACAAGGAAGGAAGGAGGAGGAGGAAAAAGCCACCATAGAATAAGGAAAGAATGAGCAGGAGAGGAGAAAGGAGAAGGTGCCATAGGTTAGCTGAGCCATAAAGGAGCCTGAGGGCTGCCCAATTGGAGCTAGGAGCAGCCCAGATGAAACATAGCAAGTAATAATTCAGGGTTACCGATAGGAAGGTAGATTCTAAAAGCATGGAGGGTAGGAAGATGCCCAGCTACTGTGCATCTTAAGGCATATTTAAAAATATAAAGGCTGTTTGTCTTTCATCCAGGAACATAAATGGTCTAAGGTGGGGAAGAAGCCCCAAGTCGGGATTTAAATATTACTGTTACAGTTGTGTATCTAAAAGATGTGTTCTCCCTTGATAGTTCCATCTTGTCTTTCATGCTTCAACTGACTGACATTATAATGTGACTCCACATTATTTAAAAAACAAATAAAAAAATAAAATGGTAAAGGGAGCCAAGCATGGTGTTGCCTGCCTGTAATCCCAGCACTTAGGATGTTGAGGCAGGAGCATTGTGTATATACAGTGAAGACCTAATCTCAGACAGAGGTGGGAAGGGATACAAATGGAAAGAAGGAAAAAAATGATAAAGAAAGACGGAAAGAGTGTGGGGACAGAGAGACACTTGAACATGGGTGGCAAGGCAGTGGAGGACAGTGGGCAAGGCTCTGATGTCAGTAACAGGAAGTTAACTTGTCCTCAAATGGAGAGAAATCAAGCATATTGAGGGTTAAGAGGTCAGAAAATCATTGAGGTCAACAAGTACTTTTCTTTTAAAAACCAGCTAGTAAATATTGTAGCCTTTGGCTCATTTGGTTGTGGTTATTCAGTTCTACATGCAGCACAAACGCAGAAGCAACCCTGGAAGCCCCTCCAAATTCCCATCTCTGTCTAATCACACGTTAGTGAAGCTCTCAGACATCACCAAAGAAGGTGCTTTGTGCAGTGGAAGGAGATTAATACAGAAACTATCAACTTGTCAAAAACATGACATCTATATCACACACCACACACACAAGCTGAGGAACACTGCAGAACAGGAACTAGATATTCTGAAGAGCCAGAGGTCAAGGAGGACCAGAGCAAAGCATTATATTATCTTCTGGAAAAGACAGATCAGCTATATTCGTTGACATGACAGCTGGAACGGCCTGCATAAGACCTGCACAAAGAGTAAGCCAATCAACACTCCACAATGGGGTTACAAAGGCACTCTGGAGCCCTCAATACTAACTGAGGCACTACTGACAATTGATAGCTTCTTAGAGGGAAAGCATTCTTCTTTAAGGGTGGGGTCTCTGTGGAAGTCAACCAAGCTTAACTGGTCCCATACCCAGGAGTGTATGCGCAGCACAAATCGGACTCCTGGGTCATCATAGAAAGGAGATAAGATGTTGGGAGGGGTAGGAAGGTGGAAGTGGATCTGGTAAGAGTTAGGAGAAAGGGGTAAGAAGTAAATAGAATTGAAATGTATTGTATGCATGTATAAAATTCTCAAAAAGTTAATAAAATGTCTTAAATGAGATTTTAAAAAACAATCAGAGATTGTACTTGCATCAGTTAGTGCTGGTATGTTCCATTACACCTTGATTTTTTTAATGGTATGGTCTCAGGTCACACCTTCAGAACCAGTCCACTATAACTGGCTTTTCTACACTTGACTCAGGTGCGCTGCACACTTCAACAGTTTGAGTTTCTGCTCAGAACTCAAGAATTGAGTTGCAGACACCAGGAGACATCGCTTGACTCATGATACTCTCCTTCCCTGGCACTGGCAATTGTATCAGACAATGTGAGAAACTGAGACGGCATCTCCCCATGGACATCAGGGTGATCTTGGTAAAAGGGGAGACCTGGCAGATGGATGGCCACAAGGACACTCACCCCATCTGTTGGCCTATCATCTTGCTAATCTGCTGTGGGTGGTTGACTCCATTTGAACTGCTGTATTTTCCAAACAACATGGTCATTGTTTTTTCTTTAAGATTTATTTATTTATTTTATGTATGTAAGTACACTGTCACTCTCTTCAGACACACCAGAAGAGGGCATCAGATCCCATTACAGATGGTTGTGAGCCATCATGTGGTTACTGGGAATTGAACTCAGGACCTCTGGAAGAGCAGTCAGTGCTCTTAACCACTGGGCCATCTCTCCAGCCCCCATTTTATTTTATTTTATTTTTAATTTATTTTCCAACATTGACACTCTTCTACAATTTTCTTGACATTCTCCAGAACCACTAGTAATTGGGGAAGTCTGTCTATTATATACTGTAAATAATTTACTATACAGGAAAACTATTTTTACTTTATATGCAAAATAATTGAGTGAAACAACAATAACAACAACAACAACAATAGTAATAATAAACCTGCTGCCTCAAATTGGTCCATTGTCTTATACCTGTATCCTTTGGTACGAGACCTTTAAAGGCCTGTTGGCTTCACTGTCATAGAGTATATTCGAGTAGGAAATACTTCCCAACTGTACTAACCAATGCAGTTGAGAATTTATCAGCTCTCCGGAGGGTCCATGTGACATGCAAAACAGAGCTGTCAGAGCACTGACACTGGAGCCAGAAGATGGATTAGTGTGTGAAGTGCCTGCTATAGAAGCATCAGGACCTACGTTTGATTCCTAGCATTCGTGACCAAAGCTGGACAAGAGGCCTGGCCATGTAAACCCAGTCCTGGAAATGCAGAAAGACAGAAGGACCCCAGGCGCTCTCTGTCTAGTCATCCTATCAAAACAGTGAACTCCAGGCCAGTGAGAAAGCCTGTCTCAGAGAACAGAGCAGACAACTCCTGAGGAATGACCCCACGGTTGACTCTGGCTTCCACACATATATGCATTTACAGGGACACGCTTGCCCACATGTGCATACATACACTCATGCCTGCCCATAGACACATATAAAAGGCTACAACAGACTTGAAACACCTTGTCCAGCCCAAGTATTTCATCCAATTACATGATCAATGTCAACATCAAGCCTTGGCCCTAGAAACACCAGCCTCAGAATCCAGGCCTGCCATGTGGCCATGCTACATAGATCTGTGACATTTTATAACATTTTTAAGTGACTTAGGATAAATGTCACTAGGCTACTGCAAAAGTAAATGAATGACCTTTAAATATGATCATTAACTAGCTCTTTCCTTGTCCAAGCATGACTCCCTGCCCTTTTACACAAACTCCAGATGTCTGACTTCCTGAACCTGACCGTCCTAATTAGCAGAGTCCTAATCTTTCCTTGACCATCTCCTGTTGAGAAGTAGAGAAGTTGTCTATCAGCAGTCCCTGCCTATAAAAAAGCTTGGCTTCTGCCCTCCACATGGCATGTGAGTCTCCTTTTATTGAAGAGAAAACCTAGGTGAGTTGGTGCTGAACACACTGTGAAAATATTTTATTTGTTGTGTTCAATATAATTTTGCTAATTTTCCCCTTGTTTCATTTTGCTTTTTAATATGTCTATGAGAAAACTTAACGTTATATATGTGCCCCTGTTATATTTCATGTGTGTGTGTGTGTGTGTGTGTGTGTGTGTGTGTGTGTGTGTGATGCACACCTGTGGAGGGCCTCATCTATGTTGTTTGAGATGAGATCTGTTGTTCCCTTCTGTGTAGGCCAGGGTCAGAGCTTCAGGGAATTCTCCTGTCTCTGTCTGCCCCCTTAGTCTAGCTGTGCTGAGATTTCAGGGCCTCATGCTGCCTCATCCAGCTTTGCCATTCGTTCTGGGAATCCAGACCTAGTGCCTTAAGCTGGCACAGCCAGTGCTTTTTGTGCTGAGCCAGCTCTGCAGTCACAACAGCACAACCCCTGCCTTACTTCCACAGAGAACCACTAACCAGAGTTACACACGTGCCCGTGGTTTGCAGCACATACTCTCTTGGAAGAAGCAAGGCTTCTTATTTTAGATTCTCTAGGAATCATGGCCACATCCATAATATATATGAAGATTTCTATTTACAGAACAGATAAGCACTCTAAGATTTCTCGCTGGGCCTGTTCTTCATGTGCTGAACAAACTAACTTGAAAATGAGCCAAGGAGCTAGACTGGGAAACACTTCAGGACTCTGATCATTGCTAAGGCAAAAAAGGCAGAGGCCAGAATGCCATCAGAAATATGAAACATGGCAGTGGCCACTACCATCACAGTGCCATCTGTCAGATGATATCAGTGCAGGGCCTGTGATGGGGGACAACCAATGAGAACTGTCTGCCCTGTCTGAAGAGCAGAGGACTCAGGGATGCTGTGTCCTCTAACCCCAGCAGGTACTTCTGTATGCTGTAGACATAGACTCGGCCTTGCTAAAGTGGTCTATGGATTCAGTGGTTCTGCACGGTGAAGCCTACACCCAAATCCAAGAAGACTTGGGAGAGAAGACTGTGAGTGTCCTGGGAGAAGTTCTTAGGTAAAGAAAGGAAAGGGTGAGGGAAGGAAGGAAGGAGAGGGAAAGAAGGAAGAAAGGAGAGAAATTTTCAAGCCAGCATCCTCATCTCTGATGACAGTGTAATTAGATTTTGAACCCTAAGAGTTTCGATCCTTGGAGTCCTTTCTTTATACAGAAGTGAAAAACTAAGTGTGGTCAGTGGACCTGTCTTCTCCCTAGAGGGCAGGCACTCCCTTCACAGGTATAGACACGGACACTGATGGCCGCCAAGCCAGAGGTGTGCTGAGCACTTCAGCCACATTGTCTCTCCCTACTCCTGGACTCTGCCAAACACTATCACAATGACCATTTGCAAAACCCATTATCTCAGTGGGAGGCAAGTGCGTGCCCAGGTCTGTTGAACAGCAGCATGGACCTTGAAACCTAAGGCCACAAAACTCGGTAGTCCTCACTCCCTGCATGTTCAGAAGACACGTACGCATCCGCTTTGCCACGCTCCACCCTGCGACTGAAATGGGAAATGGGGATTCAACAGCCACTGACAAGGCAAGCCCTTTGAATGCTCATCATGATACTCATCAACCACAAAGGAAATTTATCAGTGTAGAAATAAGAATGTATAATGTTATTAATAACTTTGATATTAATTACATGCTTTCATGACATAATTGATAAAAGGAGTTAAGCAGAATATACTATTCTGTTCCGCTTTTCTAACGGGCCAACCAGAAGAATGCAAACGGTTCAGACATCCTCTGCCGGACAGTGCTGCTCTGGGGTGTGAAGAACAGCTGCCTACCTCACCCCATGTTTCTAGTGCCAGTCTTCTTAACACAGGGCAAAAGGTAGTGCTGTTGCCAGAGGGGTTCAGACCAGAAGCTGGGCCCTGCCAGTCTTAACCAACCATGTTCAGCCACCCGTCCTCAACAGGCCGATAGAATACAGAGAGAAGTAGACGGAGGAGGGTTATTCCATCTGGACACATCAAGAAGAGGAACAAAGGGACTGTGGCCACCCATTCAAATTTATATTGGGAGTCCTACTATGTATAAGGCTTCGTTTTCTATCCTCTGTGTGTGAGAATGTGTGTGTTGTGTAGAGTATGAGTATATATGAGTGTGTATGAATGTGTATTGTGTGTATATATGAGCATGTGTGGGAGTGTGTATGTGTATCTGTGTATGAAAGTGTATATGAGCATATGTGTATGTACAAGTGTTTCCATAAGTGTGTACGTGGGAAGTTATGAGTATCTGCATATATGATTCTGTGTGTATGAGTGTGTATGTGTATATGACTGTATATGTGAATGTGCATCTTTATGAGTGTATGAGAGCATGTGTGTATATGAGTGTGTGCATTAGTGTGTATATGGGGGATGTGAGTGTATGTGCATGAGTGTTTGGGTGTGGTATGTAAGAGTGTGTGTGACTGTGTGCATGACTGTGTATGTGTGTATGTGTATGAATGTATTAGAGTGTTATGAAAATAAGTGTGTATGAGTTTGTGCATGAGTGTGTATGTGTGATGCGTGTATGAATGTGTTTATGACAATGTGTGTATGACAGCATGCGTGTGTGTATATGTGGGGGGGCAGGCACACAGGGCATGGTGTCCATTTGCCACAGCTCATATACTGAAGTCAGAGGAAAATCTTGGGTATAGAGTCTTATCTTCTACTGTGTTTAAGGCAGTCTCTCTCTTCTGTTCCCTGCTGTGTACGTCAGGCTAGCTGGTCTGAGAACAGCCAGGACTCTGCTTCCTATTCTCTGTCTCAAAAGAGCACTGGGAATATGGACACATGATAGCATCTAAACGTTGTGGGTTCTGGAGGTTCAAATCCAGGTCCTCAGGCTTGAGAGACAAGGGCTTTATCACTGAGCCATTTCCCTAGCCAGAGGTTCACATCTGGACAGAAGACCTGAGGTATACAAAGCAAACAGTCCTGGTTAGGCAAGACACCTCCCAGTCCCCCAGGTCTCTCCTAAAGTTCTCTGACAAGTTGTATGAAATGTCTCCCTGGGAAACAAGTTGTCCTTCAGGCTTCTGGATTTTTCTCCTTAAGGTCTGAGGTTCCTAGGAAATTCCAGTTTCTTAGGGTCCGCTGTTTTAACAATCTGATAGGCAAAGGGGAGGCAGAGAGTGTCTTTTCTTTATTTCAATTAAAATTTTAATTATATATTTAGTTCATGTATGATGTATGTGTAGGTGCATGTGT
>JADRCD010194304.1:5958-10958 GCA_019843815.1 Montemys delectorum | reverse complement strand
ACAAGCAATCCCAAGACCCTGCTTTCTCATCTCTTGACTTACTGAGAGGCTGGCACCAACGTTTTCACAGTGAGTCAGAGAATCAAAATAGAATGGATACCAAGTACATTTCTAGTCCATCTTTCCCCTGACTTGGGATATAGAGTTTCCTCAAAAACTACTTATTGAAGGATCATTTCATGGTTGAAGAGCTTTGAAACTTAGACTGAGTTAGCCACACAGCAATTATCAATCCAAACATATCAAAGAAGCAACCAACCTTACTATTGGCAAATTAAATTCAGAATCACTTAGCCACTTGCCTTTATACTTTGCAGACACAAAGTAAAAGATTTCTAAGATCTGAGTTTATTCTGAAAACCAAAAAGTAACACTGGGATTTGGTCATTGTAATGATGAATCTGAGTGTAAGTCCATAGCTCCAACACAGGCTGCGGTTAAGTAGGACTCCAAGCTTGTATGGACAATAAGGGCCAGAAGCCAAGTATAGAAACTCAGCCCAGGTGACAGAACACTTCACTTTGCCAAAGATTAACAAGATCATTTAGGGGAGTTTGAGGGGATTAAGGGAAGTATAGCTAGGATTTGGGTTTTCCAAGTACTCTGGCAAGCAATGGAAAATGTTAAACAGAATTCAGAGAATTTATTTTCTAGAATACATGGAAATCTCAAGTTAAAGGGGAATCAAGAGCTGGCTCTCGTTGTGGGAGAAAACACAAGAAAGGCATAAAATAACCTGGAATGTGGAGGAAATGTATTGTTTTAAGCCAGAGAACAGGAGGAAACTAAAATTATGGCAGGGGCCTAAACAACTAGAACTAAGGTCTTAGAGCAAATGTAACAGCAACATGGTAAATAGTGTCACATAAAATAATATTTAAAAAAAAAAAAAACAGAAAAAGAGGGGAAAGAAAGAGGGAAGGAAGGAAGGAAGAAAAGAAGGAAGGAAGGCAGGGAATGGAGAACCAGAGAGACAACTGAACAAACAGAAGCATACACTGCCTTTCCAGGGGGCCCAACTGTTCCTAGCACTCACTTTGGGCAGCTCAGTACCAGGAGGCAGAGTATCGGATACCTCTAGCCTCCAACCTTACCCACATTCACACGAAAATACTCACACCCAGATACACACATAATTAAAAATACAATAAATCTTTTTTTTAAAAAAAAAAAAAAAAGTAAGGCCATATGGCCTCTTTTTGGCTCCCTGTTGGCAGAAATTTTGAAAATATTTTTTGAAAGGGAAGCATATTAAATCATAAATATGTGCATCTATCTCTCCACCTGCCTGTGCTTACATCAGTACTGGTGTTTGTGCAGCATGTCCATATTGACTCACCAGGTCCTCAGTCTGTGTAGCTGCTAGGACCAGGTAGATCTCCACTCTCTGATGGATCCAACTCAACTAGAAAGAAAAACATTGCAAATTCTCTCTTACTCGAATGATTTCAGCAATAGAAGCTGACACTTTCTGTAATGTATCACTTCATTCACATCCCTGAATCTTACCATCATTGGCAAAAACCTTGTTACTACTAATAGCAATTCAATGTTATAGAAGAGAGGAGAGCTTGCAGACTGTAGGAAATGGGTAAAGTTTAGAACAAAGACAAATATTTTTGTTCAAGGGAAGGAATATTCTTCATTTGAAACTGTTAGAAGCCTTACTATAAGATGGTTTTGACGGGCTTAGTGAGAACAGCAGCCCACCTCATAATATTTCTTCTTTCTGTATTGTTTTACATACAGCATATATATTGTACGTACACATATTGCTGTATTGTAAGTATGAAAAGACAGAATTAATTTGAGAAGTTCAAACATGAACACTGTATTTCCATCATTTCCACCCCTCTCCCACTCCAAGTCCTCCCATGCTTTCCCCTTCTCAAATTCATTACCTTTTCTTCTATAATTGTTATTTTACACACAGCTATACATATACACAAACACATACTACTGAATCCTTGAGTGTTGTTCATGTATACATATGTTTAAGGAGGAGGGAAGAGTAGGAAATAATTATCACTAAGGATGTTAATTGTCACTAAAAACACTGAAATAATTATCACTAACAACATTGAAAATGCAATAGGGTAACATGATCATTTTATAATCTTACTTATGTACCTCTTTCTCTCTCTCTCTCTCTCTCTCTCTCTCTCTCTCTCTCTCTCTCTCTCTCTCTCACACACACACACACACACACACACACACACACACACATACACACACTCACAGAGTTATGCCATGAAGAGTGATGGTGATTCTACAAGAGTCATAGATGATCTAACCACACTCCAGTATCAGCTAAAAGAAACTTCCTTCCAGCTGTAGTCAGGAGAGTTCAAAAGACTCCGAAAACAATGTAAGCTGCTGCTGTTGCTGTTGTTGCTGCTGTTGTTGCTGCTGCTGTTGCTACTGCTGCTGTTGCTGTTGCTGTTTATTGCTGTTGCTGTTGTTGTTGTTGCTGCTGTTGCTGTTGCTGTTGCTGCGGCTGCTGCTGTTGCTGTTGCTGCTGTTGCTGCTGCTGCTGCTGTTGCTGCTGCTGCTGTTGCTGTTGCTGTTGCTGTTTATTGCTGTTGCTGTTGTTGTTGTTGTTGTTGCTGCTGTTGCTGTTGCTGTTGCTGCTGCTTTTGCTGCTGCTTTTGCTATTGCTGTTACCTTGGTTGCATCTCAGAGCTGGGAGATGAAAACTCTGACTGCAGAAGACACAGTGCACTGTGGGCTCAGGACATGGAAGGGCCCACCTGGAAGTAATGTATATGTCACATTTTAAAGACGAATCATGATACAATGTAATTTTCTTTTTAAAATTACATATATATATGTGTGTGTATACTTATATGTGGACATATACATACATCACCATCTTCACATTCTGTCTTTACACACACTGGAAGAGGAAATCAGATTCCATTACAGATGGTTGTGAGCCACCATGTGGTTGCTGGGAATTGAATTCAGGACCTCAGGAAGCACAATCAATGCTCTTAACAACTAAGCCATCTCTCCAGCCCTACAATATGATTTTCTAAGAAAAAAAAAAGAATGTTTACACATAGCAAATAGATTATTCATCTTCAATCATATCTGATGATAACTTCCCTGACTGAGGAAATTCCAGACACTGAATCCAACCCTTCTTGATTTTATGAGTTTTAAGCAGATCAGTATGGCCTGTTATTTTGCAAAGTGGCTCTGTTCAGAAGCCACTCCAAATGTATGCAATGGTGGTGGTGAGCTATGGAAGATTTGAGACTGGTTCAGCCTCTCCAATCACAGATTGCTCACCTTTAACTACAAGAAAATAATGTGAACTGTGAAGGATTTAATAAGAACCAAATAAGAGCAGCCATGTGGTGTTCTTAACATAGAACAGGGCCAGCAGTGCCCAAAGTAACTCCCCACCACCTGCTTAAAATTTCTAAAGAGTGATGGTAGGGAGTTGAAGAGGTTTATATATCTACTTGTTTGACCCAAAAGAAACCCAGTTCCTACGTAGCTTGTTTCTAGGGTGTCACAATCCTCCATCAACCCACTTCCTTGGACTTTACAATGTCCAGATATACTGGTGCTAGATCAGAAGTCAGTCCATAAGAGAGTGGTTGCTTTCCACATATACAAACTACCCCTTCCATGAATTGTTTAAACCGGCTTTGCTTGAATGACATGATCCTGACCCATAAATATGATGACCCCAAAAGGAGTTCACAATAGCTGCTTCCACATTAGCGTCTAAACTAAAATAGATGCCTCTTTAGGTTCTCCATAATAATTAGACTAGAGACAGATCCCATTCAATTTTCCCTGAAATGTCAAGCAGTGTCATATGTATGTGTGTATGTGTACCTGAGTGTGCATGTATGCCCACATACATGTGTGGTGTGTGGATGTCAGGTGTTGATGCTGAGTTTCTTGATGCTCTCAACCTTATTTTTAAAGATAGCATCTCTCACTTAAACCAACACTCACCACTTCAACTAGACTAACTGCCAGGGATCCTCCTAGCCCTCCTCACACAAAATACTAGGATTCCAATGTGTGTCACTGTACCTTGCTTTTAAAAGGCTTCTGAAGACCTGAACTCAGGTATTTGTGCTTGTCCAGCAAGCATTTTAGCAACCAAGCTATATATCTCCCCAGTCTTGATGCCATTTTTAAAAAATAAAGAACACATAAATAATGGAGCTGTTGGGTTTGGGGAAAGCTCCCCTGCAAGGGTCCAGAAACCTTCTGGAAGTTAATCAGGAACTGGCAGCTACTACTGTGTGACCGCCTTAAAGGTTCTCTACCCCTGTTAACAAGAAGATTAACAGCCTTCAAACAGCTCTGCCCATAGGCTCTCCAGATGAGCCAGTCATCCTCAATTAGGAAAAGGCAGAGAAGGGAGCCATATGTTCAAAATGAATATTTGTTTGGGGCAGGCATCTGGAATCTGCCCCTTCACACACTTCTTGTGCCTTTCTTCCTCTGAGTAGCCATCATCAATGTCCACCTGAGGTCGAACTTACATCTTCCATTGCTATAGGTCAAATAGATATTTCTTTGTAAAGCACTAGCTTCGGGTATTCTATTATAGCAATAGAAACCAGCTAAGAAAGTTATCAATGTGTTACCTGTCTTGTTTTATATTTGCTCTCCACTTTTTGATCTAATGGGTCACACTGAGGAAATCGCATGTATCAAGGTGTCTATTCATTATTTTTACTCCTTTTCATAATGAGACAACCAACAAGAGTCCTCAACCATATTCAATATTCAACCTATGCACAAACTTTAATCATTATTAATTAACTAAAGCAAAGTAGATAGGAAGAGCACAAGACAAACATAGAGTGACTGTAATCAAAAGAAAGTTCCTGGAGACAGACATGTCAAGAGTCCATTATATAGAAATGAAAAACCCTGAGCAAATCATAAGCGAGGAAATGATCTCTGTAACCAAAAAGCTCCCCAATGAAGGAAACAACAGGACAAGAGGCTTCCATCCCCAATGA
>JADRCD010194303.1:0-29648 GCA_019843815.1 Montemys delectorum | reverse complement strand
GAAAGGCTTAGATGCAGAGTCTACCTCAACTCACTGGGTTCTTGGCTGTGAGTTGCCAAGCCTCAATGATGTCACTGTCAAGCCAGGAATCAGTAATTCTTAGTGGGGCATGCATAAGAAGACACTATGAAAACTTGCTAGAACTTCTAATTGCTTCCCACTTCTTTTGCACCAGACGTAGAATTCTGCATTCAGTAGCTTTCTGCCAGCTGAAGTTTGGAGTGCTTACCAGTCCAGCCCAGGCTTAAGGCACTTTATATTTATGCTCACATTCATTGAGGACATTTTAGTTGTAAGGTTTCCACAGACAGAAGCAGGCCCTGCTCTTCCATGGCTGGACAGCTAATGGAGGTACCAGGAACTAGATTGCTCTAGCACCTCAGCTCAGCTCTCAATTGGCTTGGCTAGGTTTTGTCCTGTGAGAAAACCCAGTCAGAGTAAGCAAGCATCTGAGGAGTAGTGTCAAATGACCGTTAACGGCGACAAATACCTTGGCTATGGGTGGGAGGGTAGTGGTAGCCCTCTCTGGAGGGTGGTGGTAGCCCTCTCTGAAGCATTCCCAGTCAGGGCTCAAAGGTCAGCATTTTTTTTTTTTTTTTTTTTTGATGGAGTCTCTGGGAACATAGCATTACTGTTGAGAGTGTGTCTAGGGCAGTGGTTCCCAACTCCAGCGGACACTGGCCACCACTGGGGTACTCAAAACCCAAATTTAAAACAAACAGATGAAAATACCCCCTCTCCCCCCAAAAACAACTCCCCCAAACCCAAAACCCAAAACCCAAAACAAAATAAGGGCTGGGAGATGGTTTAGCAATTTAGAGCATATACTGTTGTTGCAGGGGATCTAAATTTGGCTTCCTGCATCCTCATTGGGTGGTTCACAACACCCTATAACTCCAGCTCTGGGAGATCCAGTGCCCTCGTCTGGCTTCTGTGGGTACTTGCACCTGCATGCTGATGTCCCCAGATAAACACACAGTTGTACACGTAATTAAAAAAAAAAAATCTTAAAAAACAAAACATGTCGAAAACCTCTTACTGGTAGATTCCCAGAGAGCAATTCCCGTTTAGCTGCTCTGGAATGAAGTCTGGGCATTGAGATCTTAAAAAAAATCCTCCGGCAGACTTTTCTGCAGTGAAGGAAATATCTAGTATGATACCCATCAGCCCCATGTAGCGAGAGTGACTCTTCAAAATGTCGCTAGTGAGGCTGAGGACCTGAATTTTCATTTTAATTCATTTAAATTTAAATGTAAAGTAGCTACACAGGGTTTGTGGCTTCTGTTGTGGGCAGCACAGCTTTACAGTTATCAGTGGAAGATTGCTGTTGGAGAAGCTGTCTAGTTGACATTAATTTCATTCAACAGCCTTACAAAGTGTTGATAATGTCTGATCAACACCTGATGAACAAGGCAGAACTCAGCGAACTCACCAACAAGAAAAGGCTGAGCACCAGGCATGACAGTGTGACTGTCATGAGAGGAACGTGAGGTACAGCCAGGCCAGAGTAAGGCCTTTGGGCATCCTTAGACATCCCTTCCAGGGAAACTCAAATGTTGGGGCACACTGGCCTGGTCCTGCCAGGAGCAGGTAGGACCTGTACCATGACTCTAATGACAGCCTCAATTGGGCTAAACAGTGCACATAAGTATCTTGGCCTGCCTAATAACAAATAGAGACGTTTTATTTTGCAGAAGCTTCTAGAATAAGTCCCGAACGAACATCATGTTTTGGAAGGCATGGTGGTGGTGGACCAGTGGCGGCTCAATGAAGGAGCTTGTGAGGACCTGGGGACAGGACAGCTAGCCAAGAAAGAGGTGTTTCAAGACCACCAAACCTCACTGGTTACCCAGAATGCAACAGGGTTTCAAATACCTACCTGCACATTTTGAGGCCATAAATTCATCTTATTTGTGTTTGGGATCTGTTCTGGAAAAACTACTGAGCAGGCTCGCTGGGTGGGCCTGTTGAGGGAAGCTGCTGAGGGCGAGGCATGGAGGAGGAGGCTCTTATGCTCGTCACTACAAAGAGATCATCAAGGTGGAAGGGCCAAGGACGGAACGATTAGCTGAGGTTCTACACCCACGAAAGTCCAGGAAGAGCTTGGAAAATCTATCTGGCACTGACTCATCTACACAGAATCACAATTACCAAATAAGCAAGAGAGACCCCTCCTCTTCCCCAGGATTTCCTTATTTTATAATCTATGATGTTTGTCTGCATGTGTATATGTACTTTCTTTGTGTCTGGTGCCAGTGGAGGCCAGAAGAGGGTGTCCTATCCCCTGCCAGTGGAGTTACAGATGGCTGTGACCCATCACTTAGTGCTCGGGATTGAACCAGCATCATGAGCAAGAGTAGCCAATATTCTTAACACTACATGGACGGCTTTAAGTGGTTTCAAACTATGGTTTTTCAAACCATGTCATGGGCTAGAGAGAGAGAGAGAGAGAGAGAGAGAGAGAGAGAGAGAGAGAGAGAGAGAGAGAGAGAGAGACGGAGCCTCAGGGGTTAAGAATGTGTACTGCTCTTGTAGAGGCCATGAGTTTGGTTCCCAACATCCCTGTCAGGGGGGCTCATGGATGAGCCTTGAATCCTGCTCCAGGGCGATCTTACTCTTGTGGCCTCACATGTATATATTCACACAAAGAGGGATGGATGTACTCTCTCTAGCCCATGGCATGGTTTCCCATAACAACTACACTAATTTATAATTTCTCCCAAAGTAAACAAAAGTTATGCAGACTTACAAATCCTGCACACTTCTAAGAGCATATTCTCTCTCTTTCTATATCCAGCCCCTGCCCGGTCACAATCAAGAACCCACTGATCCAGTTGGAAATCTAAAGGATAAGAAAACGTTGAAAGACTGGGTCTCAGGTAGCTCATGACTTTTTGGGGTAAAATAAAATGTGTACACAAAACAATTAGGAATGTCCAGAAAAGTTCAATTAGTGGGTAAGATTTATCTATACGTACTGTAATAATTTGGAAACCTGAGGCTCACTTTGGGATGATGGACAGAAGTTATCTCGATGGTTCACAGGTTCCTTAGAGAGTTAGCCTTTCCCATGGAAGTGTGACAACAGACCTGGAAGGGGCTGCAGTCTCGCTGCTGTCCGCCAGATGACGCCACTATTCAGTGGAATTCTAGGTGGTTTGGCTTTGGGGAGGATGGTATAATTGTTGTAAATTTGAGATAATGCCTTGAAAGACACTTTAATTATTTCAGACAACAATTTTCTTACTGTAATTTTGCACAGAGTTCATGCCTGTTAGCTATGGAGAATTGGAAAACAAAGAAAGACTCAAATTTCTCTTAAGTAAATTCTCTACGTTGATTCATTTTCTAAGCCAAGTCTCCCTGTCTGTGTAGTGTTTGCTCTGTGCAAGTCAAGTGACTGGAAATTAATAGAAGCTGGCACGGATCTATACCTGGAGACCAAGGCTGGAAGGGAAGATTGCTACCTTGGAGGTAAACTTTTTACTCTATTAGACATTTACTCTCACTAAAATATGCAAATATATTCCCTTCAGTGAGTCTTGATAAACAACAGATTTAGCCCAGCCGAAAAGCTAGTGTGGACAGCTTGGTGCAATTATATGCAGCATTAATGAGCTGTGGGTTCTTACCTCAAGTGTTGATATTAGTAATCTTTGATAATAAAGGAGCATCTAACCTTTGAAGTAAAATGTTCTGGTGTGGCTGGGTATTTCCAACCACGAGCAGTTACTATTTTGTTTGACAAATTGGCCTGCTTTGGAATATTAAACACCCACTCTTTAGAGGATATGGCAGATGAAAGCAACTCCGTTCATTGCGCTCCCAAGAATCTCAGAGCTCTTGCAAGGTTTTATCCTGAAGATCTCGTCTCCGTGAAACTCAGGAGATGGCTGTCACAGGCATTCTTGTTTCTCGTTCTCATCTCAGGGAGGTAGGCCTGTTGGCTTCAGTCCAGCCTGCCCGAGACTGCGGTTGGAGTTGAATGTAGTACTGTGTGGCTCCACACAGCCGTACCAGAGGAGCCAAACTCATATCCTACTAGAAATGCCTTCAGGAGAGGCCTGTCCAAGGGGGAGATGGAACAAGTCACAAACACCCTTATTTCTCTTGCTCCCAAGAAGAACTGCTTCTTTTGCAGTCTCGTGAGACATTCAGATCCCACAGTGACCAGGACACACTTTTAATGCTATTATGGTTATCGCCATTATTGTTACTATTACCATAGTGAGTGGTAGAGTCACCTTATTGCCCAAACTGGCCTTGAACTCCAGGGCTGATGTAATTTTCTTGCTTTAGTCTCCTGAGTAGATGGGTCTAAAGGTATGTGCCATTGATTGTGGCAAGATGACATCATCATTATCATCATCATCATCATCACCACCACCACCACCACCACCACCACCACCACCACCACCATCACCATCATCATCATCATCATCATCATCATCATCATCATCATCATCATCATCAGTGTAGGGATTGAACTCAGGCACATACTACATGCTAGCCAAGTGTTCTACCACTTGGCTACGTCTAAGACCTAAACTTGATCAGGTGTAGCAACTAAAATCCACTGAGCAGTTACAGTCTATACGCCATGTAAACTAACTTAAATATACCACTTTAATTTTTCCAAGCACATGACAAATTGTACACTAACTCCAGATCTGACCCGTCCTTTTGTTGGCATCCTACTGATTTTGTAGTTATCATTCTCTTCTGAGTGGTCACAAGCTTCGAGAGGGATGTATTTTAAATACTAGGGCTGAGGCGTGGTTGGTAGAAGACCAAGCCAATCCTGGGAGCTTTGTCTCTTTTGCTCATGATGAGTTAGGAGGAAAAACGTGGTCTGGGCCTCCATAGGACTAAGAGGATGTCATTCTGGCCTTTCAATTGAATTATATATCACAGGTTAGCTCTGTTCCCTACTCTGTCATGATGAAAACATCTCTGCAATAGTCACAGGAAACCACTGATCACTTTGTTTGTTTGGTTTCTCTGCAGTGTCAGGAGTCAATCCCAAGGCTTTGCACAGACTTGGTAAGAGTTGTGCCACTGAGCAACACTCTTAGCCTTTAGTTGTTTTTGTTTGTTTGTTTCGTTTTTGTTTGTTTGTCTTTTGTCTGATCATTAACTTTTTTTGCAATTTTATTTGTTTTTCTTGCATGCCTATGAGACCTTTTGCTTTCATGGATGTCTGTACATCACAAGTTTATAGGGCCCGTGGAGGCCAGAAGACACAAATCCTTGACTTGGAGTTGCAGGTGATTGTGAGGAGTCATCCTGTGGGTGCTGGGAGCTGAACTAAGGACCTCTGGAAGAGCAGTTAGTGCTCTTAACCACTGAGTCCTCCTCTCTCTAGCCATTGGTTTTGAAACAGGGTCTCACTATATAGCCCTGGCTTATCTGGAACTTGCTTTGTAGACTAGGATGGACTTGAACACACAGAGACTCACCTACCTCTGCCTCCCCAGTTCTGGGATTAAAGGCAAGTACCACCCACTATATCTGGCTAACCCTTAGGTTCAAAACATTTTTTAATGTGTGTTTGGGTTAGGGTCTCATGTATTCCAGGCAAGGTTTGAATTCATTACATGGCTGAGGATGACCTTGAACTCCCGATTCTCTCACTTCTACATCTCTAGTGCTTGAATTACAGATGTGAACTACTATGGCAGGTTTTATGTGTTGCTGGGGCAAGGAAGTGGAAACAGCTATATAAGATTCATAATATAGCCGGGCAGTGGTGGCGCACGCCTTTAATCTCAGCACTCGGGAGGCAGAGGCAGGAGGCAGGAGGCAGGAGGCAGGAGGCAGGAGGCAGGAGGCAGGAGGCAGGAGGCAGGAGGCAGAGGCAGAGAGGCAGAGGCAGAGAGGCAGAGGCAGAGGAGGCAGAAGGATTTCTGAGTTCGAGGCCAGCTTGCTTGGTCTACAGACTGAGTTCCAGGACAGCCAGGGCTACACAGCGAAATCCTGTCTCAACAAACCAACCCTCCCCCCCCCCCAAAAAAAAATCACAATATATTTTAAACTAAAGATTCTGAAAACTGAGACTACCCTAGATTATCTTGGGTACATGATAAGCAAGTTTTCTATTACTGACCTATATATAAAATCTAAAACTGATCAGTCAGACTATGGCAACCAAAATCCACTGTTTTTATAGTCTACATATCATATTAATTTTTCTAAACATATTATTAGTTGTAACTCCACATCCACTCCATCCCTTTATGGACATTGTTAGTGGGTGTATTCATACACAGTTGAAAGCACTTCCTTCAAAGGCTTGGGGTCTGAGATATTTTAGATTTCTGAGTTTTTATGTCTAATTTTTTGTGTGTGCATATTCACATGCATGTAGGTGCTCATGTGTATGGTGCACATGTATGCAGAGTCCTGAAGTTATTGAATGCCTTCCTTAATTGCTCTTTATTTTATATTTAGGTAGACCCTGTTGCCAGAACCCAGAGCTCACCAATTCAATAGTTAGCTAGCTTTCTTTAGGGCTGCCTATGTCTGTTGTTCTTCCAGAATCTTAATGGGTTATGAGGATCCTGTCTTAGTCATCTTCTATTGCTATGAAGAGACACATGGTCACAGCAACTCTTATAAAGAAAAGCATTGGGCTGGAGGGATAGCTCAGCAGTTAAGAGCACTGACTGCTCTTCCAGAGGTCCTGAGTTCAATTTCCAGCAACCCCATGGTGGCTCACAAACATCTGTATTGATATCTGATGCCCTCTTCTGGTGTGTCTGAAGACTGGTACTGTGTACTCATATACATAAAATAAACAAATCGTTGAAAAAGAAAGAAAGAAAAACATTTAATTGGGGTTGGCTTACAGTTCAGAGGTTTAGTCTATTATCATCATGGCAGGAGGCATGGTGGCATGCAGGCAGACATGGTGCTGGGAAGGTAGCTAGGAGTTCTACATCTGGATCCTCAGGCAGCAGGAAGAGAGTGACACTGGTTCTGGCTTGGTATCTGACCCCCAAAGACCACCTCCAGTGACATAATTCCTCCAACAAGGCCACACCACCCAAGAGTGCCACTCTGTGAGCCCATTGGGCCATTTCCATTCAAATCACCACAGAGCCAAACTCTAGTCCTCACCTGCTTGCAGCTTTTACCTGATCTCTATCTTCCAAACCCCAGATTTTGAACGTGTCAGAAGTATGAAATATTTGCGTAGATGTAGGGAAATAGCTTGAGGCTGACACTTAATTTTAAGCCTAGGACTCATACTTCATATATACTTTATACACATAATCCAAAAGCAAATTAATATAGCATTTTTGAATAAATTTGGGCTCGAAACAAAGTTTATGTTGAATGAACTGTCAGACTTGTAGTGTCTCATGGGCATTCAACCAGTTTCAAATTTTGGAGCATTCTGGATTTTTGCATGAGGGGTGCTCAGCTTCGGATAAAGCCTAGAACTCAGTGTTCCTCTCTGTTTGCTGGTGTCATGGTTACCCTCCGGCTTGTTACTGTGATTTTGAGAGCCCTAGACACGGAATTCTAGCTGTGCCCACAGAAGAGAACTGACTGAAGTAGCAGATACATGTGCTTCCTTCAGGCCCCTGAGGGGCTGACTTCTCCCTTTCAGAGAACCTTTCTGGTCCCCTGACTCTGACTAGCCTCTCCTGTGTTAGTTATTGCATTTATATAATCTCCCAACTGAGTAATTACCTACGATTGTGCTATTTGGAGTTTCTACACGGTGCATTTAAAGAGTGCCTTGTAATCATGGCTGTACTGGAAAACCAGTGCCCTTGCCAGTCAATTATCACAGAATCACAGGACTGGAAGGGATGACAGATGTTATTAAGTCCAGCTTTGTCCTCAGCCCAAGCCTCGGGGGTAGAACCCTAAATTTATCCAGTGTGCTCTGGCACAGTCCAACTTTATCTGGAAAATGAGGCCTTTCTTGGAGGGGAGGGTTTGGAAGTATGACCTTGAATCTGATCACTTCCTGAGAGTAAACCCTCCCACATGCCCGACTGCCCATTCTTTGAGTTAGTCAAAACCCCAGTTTGTCTCTTTCCTTTGTTTCACCCAGAGTTTCCAGCCTTGGCACGGAGGGATGGGGGTAGAGACTTTTATAGATGGGACACACTTCCCAGGCCCTGTGGACAGCAGGCCACCAGCCAACTGAGCTCTGGAGCTAGCAGAGATTCATGCAGCCTGGGTTCTCAGCCGAGGGGGCAGAGAATGTCATTGTCTTTATTCTAAATCAACTGACCTGGGGGCAATTGTCTTGCTTTGACTTCAGGACACCAAGTTAGTAAGGGCATTTGAAGCTTTTCCCCTGCACAGGCTGTCGACGTCAGCACATTCAAAGCAACGTCCACCCTCTTCCAGCATTCTCCCCAGGCTGAGCTCTTTCCCTTCTTGGGGTTCATTTGATCCGTTGCCATAGCAACATCCACTTGTTGCATTTTGAATCTCCCATCAAGGTCCTTGTAATTTGCCAGCTAAGCCACCGATCACAGGCGTGTGCACCAGGTTAATAAGACAAAGTCTGTTTTGCTTTGGCCCTACCCCTTTGGTCTTCTTTCCATTGAGGGCAGCCTTACAAAAGAGAGGGCCTTTTGGCTTTCAAAATCCTGAGACCTCTGCTCATTATCCTAGACGATACTTGGACTGACTCAGTGTGCACTCCATTTCCATGCTGTCTCTGGGCAGCTGCTCTTCTGAGCAAACCATGGCAACACCCGGGAGTGAGGGACAGGGCCAGTGAGACAGGCTGCTCTGGGCATGTGGGTGTGTGTCAAAGGTGATACAGCTCTTTATTTCGAAGGTAAGACACCCAGGATGGAAACAATTCCATCGAGATCCTTGGCATCCTTTTCTGAAGGCTAGAGTTGAAGTTGGAGTCTAAATAAAGTTGCTTTGTTTTCAGAGAATCTGGATGCTTCATGTCCGTGACATTAATCAGAAAAGCCCGGAGCTCTGTGGATTCCCACTGCTTTGACGTTTCAGATGTGTACAGACCGGAGTTAGCCACTATTTCCCCAGGGTATGTTTAGTCTAATAGATATAAGCCAGGACCTGCAAGTTGTATTAGTGATGAGAGAGAAAAAAACTCTCTCCATAAGCGGAATCACAGAGAGAAATCCGATAAGGGGATCAGCAGATCAAAGTGATCGTTGTCACTGACTATCCCTTCGTACCAACTTGAATGGCATGCTTCCTGCCCACACCAGCCTCTCCCCCCGGCCCCCGCCCTGAGATTTTAAGTGTACAATATCTGTTGATGTTCTGTGCATGTTGCTTGTTTGTTATTTGTTGCTTGCTGCTCCTGGAAGCATGTTGGAAGACTGAAGAACAGTGCCCTGGGCTAATGGAGCCCTTGTGAGCGGCTGAGACTTTAAGGAGGGCACACAGAAGGGTGGCGTTCGTTCTTCTCATTAGGAGATGCCAGGTATGAAGCAGGAGCTGACTGGAGGTGCAGAGGCAGAAGGCTTAACCTTCAGAAGAATGTCTGAGTGTTCTGCTTGTCTGGTTACATTATAGATTTTAACAGAACCCTTGAAAAGGGAAAACAGGAACATAACGATCCAGTGCCTACGGCTTCTTGGCTGCAGATATGCCAAATACGCTAGCTAACAAATGAACACAGAAATCAGGGGCGGTCTGTAACACAGCATCACTCTGCAGACCTATTTCAAAGGCAGGCAAAAATTAAGAAGGGGGAAATTGTCCAAATTAAAAGTAAATGTTTGTGACTGCAAACAAGCCAGCCAAACAATAATACAATGAAGGAGCCCAGGCGATTGGACTCAGTAGGTCCTGTCGGTGAGGCTGGCACACTACCGATCCTGGGATCACTCCAGAACCTTCCGAGCCTTTGGGAAGTGGCTCTGAGGCTGATCAGGATTGGATGGCTGACTCCTAGACTGTCCTGTCTAAGCTTGGGAGGCTGCAGAAGTCTAGACTGGATTCTTGGATGATATTATTCAGAACCAGCGTTCCCTGTGGGCCTTCATCTCCAAGGGCTGCTTCTGTTTCAGTGTAACCTAAACGAATCAGCTAAGCAGCCAGGGAGCAAAACTGACTTACTTCCTAGGAAAACCCAGAAGTAAGCTGGCAGGGCTGGCTGGACCTAGTAGCTCTGTGAGGTCATGAAAGCCTGGCTTGCTTTCTCTCTTCCTGCTTGGCCTCCCGTGGTCTGTCATTTATTGCAAGGTTGGCTCTGCTCTTTGTTTTAAGGTGGGTGACAATTGCCCTTAGGGTGACATACATTCCCAGCCATACTCAAAGACAGTGAGCAGCAAAGGCATGTCCCTCCCCAAACGTCAAACCAAAGTCATAAATCTTCTAACTCTACCATAGGTCCCTGCTCCCAGCCTTGAGTCATACTTTTGAAATCAACATGGCAAAGGAAAAAAAAAAAACCAAGGATTGTTTGGTTTAGGCATCAAGTACTTCCTGTCTTAGACTTTTCATTGCCATCACAAAATAACTGAACAAAAAGAATGCAAGAGACCAAAGCATTATTTGGGACCACAGTTTCGGAGGGTCGGTTCATCATGGCAGCCGGAAATGAGGGAGAGAGGGAGAGAAAGAAGGAGGGAGGGAAGAAGGGAAGGAAGGAGGGGAGGAGGGGGAGACAGATTACATCCACTGTGTTTTCCCTTTTCCCTGCTTTATTCAAGGGGCCCTCTAGCATGATGGGATGCTGGCTGCTCACATTCAATCTGTTTTTCCTGCTTATCTAATGTTCTTTGGACATGCTCACCCAGCAATGTTCCACCATAGCAAACAGTGAGAAACTGCACAGCTCATACTTTGAATATAATGTTCAGGAGGCCTTTGTACTCCAACTGTGCTTTGGCTTAGCTTGCACAACACGATTCCGGCTGTCTTAGCTTACTCATTTCTATCTCCCTCTCTACCCAGCTCTATCGGGCTTTTCTCTTTACCCAACAGTCAGCTGATTCTCATGTCTGGCCTTTGGACACCATGTTCTTCCTCTAATTCCCATTTGTGCCTCTTGTGAGTTACACCAGTGCCTATGAGTGCCAAACTTTTGGACTTTCAGAGTGGTCTAAAATGGCCTGGCCTGGAGTTCTAGGGGGAGTCACCATCACTGTCAGGCTGGTGGTTGGGAGTGGGGTGGCAGTCTGATAGACTGTCCCAGGATGATGTCTGGGTGGAGCTCTCCAATGCCACTGACACTGTGCTGTTATGCCACAGCACACCGTATGAGCTAAGGAGAGTGTGCACCATCAGAATGCTGAGCTCCAGCTAGCCAGAGTGGGTCATGATCTATTCGGAATAAGCAGCCCTGGTATGTCAGTTTAAGTTGCAGACTCCGAAGATGTAAGGTTCCATATGGGGATGGGCAGTCAGGGATATGTGTGAGGAGTCCTTCCTGGGCTTCCTGGGGTGTGCAGCTACAGGGGATTGCACACTGCCTCACATATGCTGGAAAACTCTGTCTGTTTGGTCTGCACCGTCCTAGAAGTTATGTCTAAACCAGCCTTGGTTAGCTGTCTTAACAGAGCCCACGGGCTAAATGGATGAAAGATTCCATTAATTCTTTTGAAAATTTATGCACAAGAAAGTCCAGTTGGCTTAGAAACCCATCCATATTATCAGAAGACACATAAATATTACATTTATCAATAATGGCAATGGATAATTAATGGAGTCTTTAAATTATTTCACTGCTATGCATTCTAGATAGATATGAAATGACTTCAAAGGGTGAACAAATGGCTCAGTTGGAAAAATCCTCACTGCACAATCTTGAGGATCTGAGTTTGATTCCTCACAACCATGCAAAAACTGTCTATGGCAGTGTGCCCCTTTGATTCCATTGCTGGGTCAGAAGAGACAGGTGGATTCCTGGAGTTTATTGGTTGGCCACCCCAGCTACAGTTGGTAAGCTCTGGATTTAGTGAGGAACTTTGTGTATATGGTGGAAGGTAACTGAGGAAAATATGCAGTGTTGACCTCTCACCTCCACATATACATGTAATGTGTCTTAGTTAGGGTTTTAGTGCTGTGAACAGATACCATGACCAAGGCAATTCTTGTAAGGACATTTAGCTGGGGCTCGCTTACAGGTTCAGAGGTTTAGTCCATTATCATCAAGGCAGGAACATGGCAGCATCCAGGCAGGCATGGTGCAGGAGGAGCTGAGAGTTCTACATCTTCATCTGAAGGCTGCTAGGAGAATACTGGCTTCCAGACAGCTAGGATGAGGGTCTTAAAGCCCACACCCACAGTGACACACCTACTGCAGCAAGGCCACACCTACTCCAACAGGGACACATCTTCTAGTAGTGCCACTCACTGGGCTGAGCATATACAGACCATCACATAATGCATACACGTGTGTAAATGTGCCCACAAACACACATCCACCCCCAAATGACTTCCTTTACTGGAACATATTCATACAATCACATTTCATTTAAAACTCATGAGAGTTTTATTTAAAAAGTATCTCATTTTTGAAATTTCAAGAAACTTTCCTTTAAAAGTCAACATTTTGGAGGCAGATGTGATGGTACAGTTTATCCTAAGCTACATAGCCTTATCCTGTCTCAAAAGAGAATGAAAACATTGACATTTTTGCTATCGAGGCTGAAATTCTTGCCATTATTGGCATAATTTGATATAAAGAGGTTGTTTTTAAAATTAAGCTCAATGTTTATTTAAAAAATTCACAATGGCCTTATTTGGTAAGATTAAAAGAATTTAAATGTATTAATATTGTGTGTGTGTGTGTGTGTGTGTGTGTGTGTGTGCTCGTGCACGCGTGCACAGCAGGTGCATGCTGCCACAGCATAGGCGGAGATCAGAGATCAGCTTAGTGGAAGTGAGTCTCTCCTTCCACTGTTAGCAGCAAGCACCTCGGCTATCTTGCTGGTCTGTGATTCAAATTTTAAAAAAAACTCTCAATTAAAAACTACAATATCCTAAAATAAGTCACCTTAATATTGCATAGATTGTCTATGTATCTGCCTACCCAACCACCTATTTCTTTTTTTCTGTCTGTCTGTCTGTCTGTCTGTCTGTCTGTCTATCCACCCATCCATCTATTATTTATGTACTGATCTGTTTAATCTATCAGGGTGTTTCTGCTTGGCCTGTCTGCCCTCAGTGCTTATGTGACTTTTTGCTGATTCTGCTCAGGGCATTTAATTGCCGTGGGGAGGATGAAGATCATTATACCGAAATGAAAGAAGAATCAATGTTAAAATGTTTCATACCCGCAGCAAGACTGCGGGAGCCAGACTTTAGGCCAGAGGAAGTCTTCTCCTGGTTTCCTAAGCCTCCATTGGTGAATCGAAGGCTGGAGACTGTCGTTGAAGCTCAGGCAGTGAAGTACTTGGGAGAAGAGGGGGCTGTCAGTCCCAGATGCCATGGCTGTGAGCTTCCGTCCTTGGACTAGCAGCTGGTGTGTGGGGCTGGTAGGGGGAGAGAGGAAGGTCAATGCCCAGCAGGCTTGTACCTTGTGCCCTCTTCTGAGGTCTGTTTCAGTCCAGTAAGGATGCTACAGGAAATGGCTGGAGTAAGGTGACTACAATCATCAGAAGCCTGGCCAAGTTCTAGAGGCTGAGGAGTCCAAAGTGCTGGGAGTCTCCCCTCTGCTTCGTAGGTGGCCATCTTTTCTCTGTGTACTCACGTGGAGCAGAGGCAAAGGAAGCTTACACGGCCCTCTTTTTTAAGGGTAATAATACTATTTATGAGGACTCTATCCTCATGATTCAGTCCTCTTCCTATGGCCCTACTTCCAAATACGATTACAATGACATTAGTATTTAATTCCTCAAAGTGTGTGTGTGTGTGTGTGTGTGTGTGTGTGTGTGTGTGTGTGTGTATACAAACATTCAGACTCATGGACCTTGAAAAGACCCTATTTACAAATAGGATCCCATTTATAGGTCCTAGATAGAATTTTGCATACATTTTTTAAAGTCTTTGTGAAGGAAATATAAAACACTGCTGAATAAAAAAGAATTAACTGAAATTGGTTATTTTCTCTTAAGAGGCAGAGACATCTCATAACTACAAAGTGTGTTTGTTTATTTCTAGTGCTGGGCATTTTATCCACGGCATTGAGCATGTGAAGCCTGCTCTACTATTAAACTGCATCCCTAGCAATAGCAGGTTAAATAGTGTTTCTGTAATCTGAACAGAACTACCAAAAAAAAAAAAGGACAGGGAAAGCCCAGGAGGGAGATGAAAGTGTTACTGGTAACAAACAAGTTACATTTTCTTTTCTTTTATTTCCTTCCTTCCTTCCTTCCTTCCTTCCTTCCTTCTTTCCTTCCTTGATTTCTTTTTTTGATTTTGTTTTTAGTTTTTTGTTTTGTTTTGTCTTTTTGAGACAGGGTTTCTTTCTTCGTATAGCCCTGGCTGTCCTGGAACTCACTCTGTAGACCAGGCTGGCCTTGAACTCAGAAATCTGCCTGCCTCTGACTCCCAAGTGCTGAGAATAAAGGTATGTGCAACCACTGCCCAGCCTCAAGTTATGTTTTCAAATTTGCATTCCAGTGGTGATGTTACCAACCATTCAGGTTGCCTTGACACTGTGAATCTGGCTACTATTCCAAAACAAAATAGAGATAAAAAACAGCTAAATCGGCACACAACTAAGGTGCTATAGCCTCTGAAGCAAAGTGACACAGTTTGAGGGATCATGTAATGAGAAAGAAAGAGGAAAATGAACATCAAACAACACAAAACAAAAAACAAAAAACAAAACTGGCTCAAAGGGCTGGAGAGATGATGGTTCAGTGATTAAGAGCGCTTGTTGCTGTTGAAGAGGATCTACATTTGGTTCCCAGAAGTCTGGGAGGGTCATGGCCATCTCTAACTCCGGTTCCAGGGGAACCATGTCCTCTTCTGATCTCTGTGGGTACTGCACACATATTATGCACTAACACCCAGTGAAATACGTAGACTCATAAAATAAGAACAAACCTTTAAACAAACTGAAATTTCAGAGGAGTGTGTTCTTCCTAACTTTGAGTTTCATCTTCACCAAAAAAGGATAAACAAACTTTAGACTTACTATTTCTTAAAGAAGTACACTGTACTTAAAAAAGGTTTTTAAAAGTGTTTAAAATTGGATTAGCAAGTAAAAATACTGGATGTGCAGGAAAACATGAGAGGGATCGCAAGTGTTCACCACCACTGCTTGGCTTGAAATGCGATTCTTTAACAGGTCTTCTATCGCACATTGAAGGATGTCTTTCTTTCACTTTGTAATTTTTACATCTAACCTTAAACTAACAATATAGTATTAATTTAAGGTTCTTGAAGGCTTTCAGACAAAAAGTAAATATTTTACTCTCTGGAAAAAAAAAACATAGAAAATCTAGGCATTAGAATCCCTATTATAATAGCATTAGTTGAACATGGTTATTTACATTTGAATTAAATTAAAAATGCAATTCCTGCACCATAGCAGTTATATTTATGTTTTAAAAAGTTTTAAAACCAATAATCCAAGCAATAGATGACCCCCCCAAAAGCACATATTTTAATTTTATATGTATTACTTTTGTTTCCATGAATGTGGAGAGAAGAGGACACCAAATTCCCTGGAACTGGAGCTTTGGACTGCTCCAAGTATATACTGAGTACTAGTCAGACTATGTGGAAGAGTTTCTATGTTTCAGAATTCTGTTAGGTCTTAAAGAAATCTATGAAGGCATTCCCCCACCCCACCCCTCAAGACAGGCTTTCTCTGTGAATCTTTGGCTGTTCTAGAATTCACTATGTAAACTAGGCAAGCCTTTAACCCACAGAGATCTACCTGCCTCTGCCTCCCGAGTGCTGGGATTAAAGGTGTGTACCACCACTGCCAATGTACTTTTTTGTTGTTATTGTTTTGTTTGTTTGTTTCTGTTTCTCTGTTCAGTTCCAACTATCTTAGGACTCGCTCTGTAGACTAGGCTGGCCTCGAAATTATAGAGATTCATCTGCCTCTGCTCCTTGAATCCCAGCACTTGGAAAGCAGAGGGTGGTAGACTCTGTGATTCTAGGCCAGGGCTACACACTGAGACTTAGTCTCACAAAAGGAGGCAGAAAAAAAAAAAAAGAAAAAGAAAAAGAAAGATACTTGATAGATCTTAAAGACAAATTCATATTTAAATTATTATTTAAAATATGTTAAATAAAATAAAATGCTAAATTGAGATCTTTCCTTTACTCCACCCTACCACACGCAGTATTAACCCAAATGGACCAAAACCTATATACATCAGAGCTAGAAATAAAGCTCGTGTAAGAAAACATAAGTGGAAGGCTTTACGAGCTCACACAAATCAGGGATATCTATGGACATGATGCCAATAATCCAAGCAATAGAATGACCCCCCCCCCCAAAAAAAAAGCAGATAGTTTGATCTTTATCAAACCTAAAAACTTTGGTCTGTCTAAAGATACTGTTAGCAGGTGGAAGAAAATGGCTTTAAGTCATTCATCTACTAAGAGGTTAATGGCTAGGATATTAAAGAATTCTCAAAACTCCCCAACCTAGGGGTACGTGTGGGCGTTACTAGGGGAAGGAGTGTGTGTGTGGGGGGGTGAGTTGATCAAAACACACTGCATGCATGCATGTATGACAATGTCAATGAATTAGTACAAACATTATATTAAAAGAAACACAACAGCAAAATATCAAAAGCAGGCAGAGCTCGTGGGTAGATGGATAGCTCTCAATAGGAGGCCTAGTACATTAGTTACATCTTTGTGCTGTGACATAAACTTCTGTCACAAGCAACCTCAGGAAGAAAGCGCTTGTGGTGACTCACTCAACTCATGCTGGTGGAGAAGGCCTGGTGGGCAGGGCTTGAGGGCAGCTGTCTGTCACCTTGCCTCCACCGGAGACAGAGAGAGAGACATGAATGCTGGTCCTCAGCTTGAATGTTTCCTTCTCATTCAATTGGGCAAATAGGGTGGGTCCTCTTACCTCCATTAACCTCATCTAGAAAAACATCCTTAAAAAAATATACCTAGAGATCTGTCTCCAAGGTGATTCTAGATCTTGTCAAGGAGACAACTGATACTGTCACACTCACAAATGGCCAACAATGACGTGAAATGACACTCTCCTTCCCCAAATGTTAAGAATGTGCAAAACCACAGTGAGGTGCCATGAAAAGGGCTATCATTATGAAATAAGCAGAAAACAATAGGTATTGGTGAGGATGTAAAAAAAAAAAAAAAAAAGAAACCTCATTGGGGTGGTTTGAATAGACACAGTCTCCATAGTCTCATGAGTTTGAATGCTTGGCTCATAGGGTATGGACTATTAGGAGATGTGGCTTTGTCAGAGTAGGTGTGGCCTTGTTGGAGGAAGTACGACATTGTGGAGGTGGGCTTTGAGGTCTCTCATATATGCTCAAGCTACTCCCAGTATAACACACAGTCTCTCCTTGCTGCCTGAGGATCAAGACGTAGGATTCTCAGCTCCTTCAGCACCACCGCAGTCTGCCGTGCTTCCTGCCATGATGATAATGGACTCAATAAACTTCTGAACCTGTAAGCCAGCCCCAATTAAATGCTTTCTTTTATAAGAGTTGCCTTGGGCGTGGTGTCTCTTCACAGTGACGAAAGCCCTAACTAAGACACTCGTTCATTGCTGATTACAATGCCAAATGGTGCAGCTACTGCTGAAAAATAGGGGAAAAAAATTAAATATAGAATTACCATGTGCTCCATCAATTCTGCTTCTGGGTATATAGTACCAGTAATTGAGAGCAGGGCCTCAGATAGTTGCCCACTGTGCTGGCTAATTACGTTCCACAGGCTAGAGTCATCTGAGAGGGAACCCCAACTGAGAAAATGTCTCCATACTATTCTGCTGTGGCAAGCCCATTTTCTTAATTATTGATTGATGTGGGAAGTCCCAGCCCACTGTGGGATGGAGGTCCTGGATTCTATAAGAAAGCAGGCTGAGCAAGCCACGGGGAACAATCCAGTAAGCGGCACTCCTCCGTGGCCTCTGCATCAGCTCCTGCCTCCAGGTTCCTGCCCTGTGTGAGCTCTTGTCCTGACTTCCTTCCATGATGGACTGTGGATGTGGAAGCATGAACCAAATAAACCCTCTCTTCCCCAGCTTACTTTTTGATCACCTTGGTTTATCACAGCAACAGTAACCAACACTATGTTACCTACACGTGTTTATCGCAGCCTTCATGGCAACTGAAAAGGTAGAGGCAGCCCAAGTGTTCATCACTGAGTGAGTAGAGAAATTAATATAATGTAATATAATATAACTGTTATTCAGCCAGATAAAGGAATGATTTCTTTTAGAATTTTCATAAATACTTAGCTAATTAACATGCAAAAATTTATATACTGTGAATATGTTTTTAAATGCATACATTTTGGAGTGGCTAAATCAGTTTGCACATACATTACTTACCTCAGTGGTGAGAATTCACTTATTACCTAGGCTATTCTGAGAGTACGGTACAGAGCCAGGTGTGGTAGTGTGTGCCTTCAGTCACAGCTCTTGGGAAGCAGAGGCAAGTGGATCTTTGTGGGTTTGGGGCTAGCTTGGTCTACGTTGCAAGTTCCAGGCTCAGCTAGGACTACATAGGCCCTGTCTCAAAACAAAACAGAAAAATACCCCAAAAATCAAAACCAAGAACATGACCCACAATTCTAAAAACCAAAACCAAAACCAAAACCACCCAACAACAAAACTAAACGAGAGAATTATAGAACTGTGTTACTACGTATAGTAACCGTGTTGCAGCCCGATGAGTAGAATTTACTTATCCATTTCACGGAAACTGCAGCCTTGACCAACATCCGCACCCCCAATTCCCCATTCAGCCCTGGGGTAATCACCAGTCCATCCTGGACCTCAACCTGAGAATTTAGCCTAGTTTTTTTTTTTTTTTTTTTTTTAAAGATAAGGTTTTTCTGCATAAGCCTCAAACTCACAGAGACAGCCTGCTGCTTCCTCCAGAGTGCTGGCGTTAAAGGCATATGCCACACATCTGGCACATTGCCCTCTGTGAGATCAGATTGGAGACGTTCTGGTGTCAGCCCCCACTCTCCACCCTTTTGAGACAGGTTCATTCTCGTTCGCAGCTGCCTAGACCAGGCTGCTGCAGGCCTGCAGGCTTCTGGGGATTCTCCTGTCTCTGTTTTCCAGCTCTTGTAGGAGCTCCAGAATTGTAGGTGCATGGTGCCATGCTTGGCTTGAGGTGGGTTCTGGGGACTTGGCCTTGGGTCCTCAAGCTATCCTCCCAGCTTGGACTTTTCAGACTATGTAAGACCATGAAGTAACTTTCTTTCTGTGTTCAGCTTATTTTACTTCATGTGGCATCTTCTGGGTTCATCTATGTTATTGCATATGTTAGGATTCCTTTAAATTTTAAAAGATATAGCCTCTAAAATTTTATTATTCATATATCAATTATCAAGGTATCTGTCCATCCATCCTTTGATGAACACTTAAGTCTGTATTCTGGCTGTTGTGAATCGTGCTCCAGTAAGCAACAGAGCGAGTACCACTCTCTTTAATATGTTTGCTTCATTTCATGTTGAAAAGGAATATACCTAGAAAAAAAATATATCTTAATCATATGGTAGTTCTGTTTTCAATTAAAATTATTTATTATTGTGTGTACATGGTGTGTGTGTGTGGATGTCTGTGTGTGTGGTGTGAGTATGTGTGTATGTATGCGAGGTGTATGTGTGTGTATGGGTGTGTACGTGGTATGTGTGTATATGTGTGTATGTGTATTTGTGTGTGTATGTGGGATGTGTTTATGTATGTGTGTATGTATGTGAGGTGTGTGTGTATGTCTGTATGTGAGATGTGTGTGTATATTTTTGTGTGTATGTAGTGTGTGTATATGTATGTATGTATGTATGTATGTATGTATGTATGTATGTATGTGTATATGTGTATGCCGGTGTGTGTGTGTGTGTGTGTGTGTATGTATGTATGTACGTATGTACGTACGTACATACGTACGTACGTATGTATGTATGTATGTGTATATGTGTATGCCGGTGTGTGTGTGTATATATGTATGTATGTATGTATGTACGTACGTACATATGTATGTATGTATGTATGTATGTGTATATGTGTATGCCGGTGTGTGTGTGTATATATGTATGTATGTATGTATGTACGTACGTACATATGTATGTATGTATGTATGTATGTGTATATGTGTATGCCGGTGTGTGTGTGTATATATGTATGTATGTATGTACGTATGTACGTACGTACATACGTACGTACGTATGTATGTATGTATGTGTATATGTGTATGCCGGTGTGTGTGTGTATATATGTATGTATGTATGTATGTACGTACGTACATATGTATGTATGTATGTATGTATGTGTATATGTGTATGCCGGTGTGTGTGTGTATATATGTATGTATGTATGTATGTATGTACGTACGTACATATGTATGTATGTATGTATGTATGTATGTGTATATGTGTATGCCGGTGTGTGTGTGTATATATGTATGTATGTATGTACGTACGTATGTATGTATGTATGTATGTATGTATGTATGTGTATATGTGTATGCCGGTGTGTGTGTGTGTATGTAGTGTGTTTGTATGTGTGTGTGCAGGCCAGAGAACAGCTTTGTACAGTCAGTCTGCTTCCACTTTGTGTTTTCAGGGACTCAATTCAGATTGACTTGTGGAGCAAATGTTTTACTCACTGAACCGTCTTGCCCATGCTTAATTTTTGAATTTTAACTGTGCTGTGGATAGAACTCAGGACCTTGTGCATGCTGGGCAAGCCCTCTACCACAGAGGCATATCCCCAGCCCTGTGATTAATAGTTGGTGGGAACTGCTCTTCTAGTTAGAGGCTGCACCAATTTGCATTTTTAGGAAGAGTGTAGAACTGCCCTTTTCCACCCCCTCCTTCACACCTCCTCCTTTTGTCTGATGACCATCTTAACAGGTGTGAGGTGATTCCTCACTTCAACTTTAATTTGTTTTTGTCTGATAATTTGTGGTTCTGTGCATTTTCATGGATCTTTTGGTCTTTCATGTGTCTTCTGTTGAGAGACATTTATGTAGGCAGAAATGAAAAAAAATCTTGACATGTTATAACATGAACAAACCTTGAAGACATGCTAAGCGTAAGAAGGCAAACACAAAAATGTTGTTTGTATCATTTGGATGACACTTAGAGCATTCCCAGCACCCCCATGATGGCTCACAATCATCCCTAGTTCTAGTTCCTGGGAGCTGATGCCTCTTCTAGCCTCTTTAGCCACCAGGCATGCACACGTCTATATAGTACAATCAAAACACTCATGCATATAAAACAACATTTTAAAAATCTAAAAAAAAAACAAAAAAAAAACAAAACCGTAGGCGGGGATCTAGACATGGCTCAGGAGTTAAAAGCACTGGCTAGTCTTCAAGAGGTCCTGGATTCAATTCCCAGCACTCACATGGCAGCTCACCACTGTCTGTAACTCCAACTGCAGGGGACCCAACACCCTCACACAGACATATGTGCCAAAACCACACCACTGTACATAAAATAAATTAATAAATCATTTTTAAAAATATAAAAAAATTAAATATAGATCTTGCTCAGAGAAAGCTTTTTCTATTTCTCTTCTCTCTCCCATTTCCATTGGCTTTACTGTAGCTTAAAATCTAGATTCCATATGAGAAGTTAGCAATAGGCTTTTGGTTTTAGCAACCAGACATCTGATTCTTTTCTTCTCTGCCCGAAGGCTCTACTATCAGAAGATCACTCCAAACAGTCTAGAGATGAGGAAGAGTAAGTAAGTGCCAGAGTAAGCTGCTACCTCCTTGTCACTAGTTCATATAATAGGTGGCTTTTAGTGGTAAGCTTGCAATGGTAAAGGGCCCGGTTCCCCTTAGGGTTCTACCCAGAGGTTTTCCAGAGGTTTCCCAGAGATGATACTTCTCTTTGTTACTTTGCTCTTCAGCTTTACAATGGCCACTTTGCAGTCCTTTGTATATTGATGCCACCCTCCAGACACCAGGCTTTTTGGTTGATGTCTTTGATGGAGGCCTAGTGAAGAAGAGTTAGAGACACAGACTAGGAAAGTGAGAGCAGGCTCCCAGGAGAAGGTGTCGCTTCCTCCTCCTCCTCTTCCTCTTCCTCTTCATCGTCTTCTTAACTTTTTATTGGTTCTTTGTCAACTTCACACTATGCACCCCAACCCTACTCATCTCCCCTTCCCTCATACTGGTCCTTCACTCTTACATCCTCCCCCCAACAGAGGAAAAAAATCATGGAAGCTGTAGGTTCCAGTATAGATCCCTTTGAGCTCCCCCCACCTCTCTCATCTAAACCAGACCAATGGAGGAAGGGGAGAACCCAGGGGTCCTATAAAATCCCCAAGCCAGCTTCTGTTTAGTAGACTTTTAGCTCTGTGCCTTTCTCATCCCCCAAAGAGGAATCTGCTGCCTTTGTCCTCTCTGCTGCTTGATTTTATCTTTATAGATGTTCAGATCTTTGTCTGTGCCAGAGCTCAGTAGACTCCTAGATTATCAGCATCCCCATTACATCCCCCTGTATGTGACAGTTTTCCTGAAGAAGCTGGCAACCTTTTGATATTTATGATGGCACTCTGGGTTAGAATGGGTTTCTCCAAGCCTCTCAGCACGTTCTCAAGCTGAACCTAAGCTTCTACATAGGGCAGAACATAGGGCAGAGCAACCTTTTAGCTCCCCACCCCCTCCATCTGGCTGCATAGCCGAGTCAATTCTTTGGAGGAATGAATAGTGTGAGGTAGGGACTGGCTAGGGTTTCATACACTGGCCTTCTTGGTCAGGATGCAGTGACTCTGACCAAGTTGGAAGGGTGCCTGACTGAGAGTTCTTGCTTGATTGAGTGAGTGTCCCTCAAAGAAGAGCCCTTGCCTAGCAGCACCTAGCCTCTCAGCTGGTGGGAAAGACAAACTCTTTGGCCTTCCTCGAACCTGAGGAATTGGAAGATGGGGGCATGAAGGCCAGGCGGCTGTCTGAACAAGCTTTTGCCAACTGAAGTTTGAGAACTACTGGTTTGAAGGTACCCAGGTTCTATAGCAGGAGACTGGCTCCTTGGAAAACTGCATTCTGGGTGTTGGCGTGATCTCCATGGGAAAGGCAGTTATTAAGCATACAGGCCTTCGACCTTAATCTTAGACCCACCACTTAAAAGCTGTGTGAATTTCGGGAAGGTGTTTATTTTCTTAAAACCTCATGTTTCTTTCTTTTTTTTTTTTAAATCTCTAAAATAGAGTGGATACAAACTTTCCAACCACAAACCGAGGAGTGCCAAAAAACTGACTTTGTTTTTTGATAACCGATCTTCATTGCTATATTGAGACCACATATTCTAGGTGGGAAACCCATAATCTTAGTCAACAGAGATGAGATTTAAAAAAGGAACTGTAACCATGGGATACTATTTGGCTGTGAGACAGAACACTATTTCTACACTCAACATGGTGCAAACATAGCTGGGCCTGGTGGCACGGGACTATAATCCTGTCTATTTGGCAGGTTGAAGCAGGAGGATTAGAAGTTCCAGACCTTCCTGGGCTGGGCTGCAGAGATGTCAGCCTGGACGCCTTGGAAGATCTTCTCAAAGCAAGCAAGCAGGCAAGCAAGCAAGCCACTCCACCTCTAATCACAGGAGGGTAAGTATATTTGTTTTGGGGCCCAATGTGATTGACCTAGCCATAAGATACAAATTTAGTTTATCTCAAATCCTATGTCCCAGTATGGTAACACTTTTATGAAGTTTGTGTTGTAACAGAACAAGAGAAGTTGTAAATTAAGACGCTTTTCAAGTATGTTGGTGGGTATAGCAGGTAGGGGGTGAGAGCAGAGTGGGGAACCTCTGCTCTGGGCCTCGGAGGCTCCTGAGGACCTTCTTAGCTTTTGAGTTGGTGAAATAGGGGTCTGCTTCTGCACTTCAGAGGATTTGCCTAAGGTCACAGGGATGTTAGGTTCACGCAGAGGCGGACAGGAAGTAGCCATTTAAAGAGGCTGAAGATAGCCCAGGGTAATTGGTGACTTTGGTAGTCAGGCTCCACCTGCGGCCTGCCAACCTCTTCAGAGTCACTGAAGCTCCGGCCAGCCTGCCATTCTTTGCAGGTGCAACGTCTCTCCTGGAACTTTCGTTCACAGCAGCTCTAAAGACACAGTGTGCATTGTTCGTTAATGACAATATTAACCACAAATCCCTCTGGATTGCTGCAGACAAAGGAGCTTGATCCCACTTGATCTTGCAGGTTGACAGACTGGTAAATTCCTTTTCAGCAAGATCTGAGCATCTTCAAATTGTGGTGCTGCGTAGCCCAACTAGGACCGCTTGCCCACTAAGCACCGACTCCACCACTGGGTTACACTGCCGGCCCCTGGTCGGTCAACTTGAATGAATGTCTGCGGTGGATTTAACCTCACTCATAGCGATAAGCCTTTTCCCTGTAGCAAGCTCCAAATGGGGACTCACCAGAGTGTGGCCGTGCAGCATGCTTATCCTATTGAGCACCCTGGTCATCCATTCCTTCAGGTGTGCATGGTTGAAAAAGCAAGGGTTAAAGGGCTTTATGGCTCTTCAAAGATAAGAAATGCTCTCAAAACCCTCGCCACCAAGAAGAGCACGCCTGATTTCCCAAGACAGGGATAATTCAGGGTTTACCGATCTTCTCTCGCTCTTCCCGTTCTGCCCTGTGCCTTTGCTTAACACTTGGGCTACCACTCTGCCTGTGACCACTCAGGTTTCTGCTCGCTCTGCCTGTGACTTGGCTTACAGCTTTCATAGATTAAGGTGTTCGGACAAGTCCATTCTTTGTCTAGCCCTGCCGTGAAAAACAATCCAGTCCATTTACTATCTTCAGATGCTCCAAATCTTTCGTCAATACAAACCTACCTGCAGGATTACTGCCCCAGCATCCCTTTCCACCTATTTGCTCCAATTTTTCATCCTTCAGCTGATCCAATGGGTCATGGCTTAGTTGAGACACAGGTCAGTTCAGGGACTGGAATACACAAGACAAATGCAATCCCCAGTCAGCAAAGAAAATGTGGTTTGTATACACAATGGACTTTTATTCACTTGTCAGGAAGAGAGGAATCATATCATGTGCAGGAAACAGAAGATCATCATGTTAAGTGAAATAAACCCAACTCAGAAAGACAAATAGCAAGTGCTTTATTACATGTTTTCTCTCAGATTCAGAGTGGAGACTTAAATGTATATGACATGAGGCCAGGCATGGAGGGGCACACCTTAATTCCAGCATTCAAGAGGCAGATGCAGATGCAGATGCACCTCTGTGAGTCTGACGCCAACCTGGTTCACACACTGTGTATGTGTGATATATATATTCCTGAAAATAGAAGGACTGCATGGGAGGTGGAAGGAGTGTCTATATACATACACACAATGCTCACACAGAAGCAAAGGAAAGAAGGGACCAGTGGGAGGAGGGAGGGAAGCATGGTATAGTGACATATATGCCTGAAAATGTTGCTAGGAAACCCATCATTTTACAACTAAAGTATTAATAAAGAATAAAAGCAATGAGGGCTGGAGAGTTGGCTCAGTGGTTAAGAGTACTCACTGCTCTTCCAAAGGTCCCAAGTTCAATTCCCAGCACTTCTATGGCAGCTCATAACTGTCTGATGCTGTCTTCTGGTGTGCAGATGTACATGCAGACAAATGACCCATATACATAAAATACACAAATAAATACATCTTTAAGAAAAGAATAAAAACAACCAAGTATATGTTAAAAACATGATTTGTTTTATAAAATACCACAGGCTTTGTACCTGTTAATTATTGTTTCGTGCTGTCCGTACCGGCTCAGCACCCTTCAGCGTGGTTGCTAACTGTGAAGGAGCAGAACCCTCCTGCCAAGGACGGACCTCTAGACTGGAAGAATCATCTCGTGTACTGCTCTCTCTGTTTAGCCTCTGGCAAGCGACTCCTTGTGACCACTGCAATGAGGAGTAAGAAAGCTCTACTGCGTGACATTTACAGGAGACCACTGCTTCGTCCGAGCTTCTGCTAGGCTGAACAGACCCACCCAGAATGGAATCGTCCCTGCTGAGTGTCTGTGCCGAAGTGGAACTGTTTACCTGTTCCTCTGGGAAATCAGAAGAGTGAGGGATAGTAGCCTAGCCAGGTGCCCTAATAGGCCAGTTTCAGCCAGGATGATAATGAAATTTCCTGTCTTAATCCTTGTCAGTCAATCAGTCACTTTTTTTTTTCCTAAAGATTTTTGAGATGGGGTTCCTGCCTGTCCTGGAACTCACTGTGCAGACCAGGCCTCGAACTCATATCTGCCTGCCACTACCCCCTGAGTGCTGGGATTGAAGGCACATACCACCAATCACAGACCACATACCTGGCCAGTCAGTTACTTTCTATCGATCTGTTTCTCTGTCCCTGATTCGTAAGGACAAAAATTTTGAGACAATCAATCTGCTTTCTGTTTTGTTTTTGTCAGCTTCCCCTACCCCCCAACCAAGCCTCCTCTCCTCTACTCCTCCTCCTCTCCTTCTTCTCTTCCTTCTCCCCCCTTTCCTCCTCTTCCTCTCCTGCTCCTCTTCCTCATCTCTTTCTCCTATTCTTTATTATATATATTTGAGACAGCATCTTGCCATTGGACTAGATTGGCTATTCAACTACCCTTGGATCCACTTGTCACCCAAGCAGGAGCTTCTAGCCTGGTTTTAAAATGTGGGTGCTGTGGGCTGGAGAGATGGCTCAGCTGTGGAGGGTACAGACTGCTCTTCCAGAGGTCACAGGTTCAAAATCCCGGCACCTACATGGCAGCTCACAACTGTTTGCTATACCAAGATCTGACACCACCACACAGACGTACATGCAGGCAAAACACCAATGCACAGAAAATGAAAATAAATAAATTATTAAGATGTGAGCCCTGGGATGGAGTGAGCAGGCCAGTGGTGGAGCTATCTCCCCGGCCCACATTCTATAAAGAGTAAGATGTTGCTCGCATCTAGACTCCCAAAGACAACCAGCTAGGTAAGATGCTCAAGCTGAATCTTGTCTTTTGACAACTCTGAGCACATATTCACAGCATGAAAGCAGAACTGTCAGCTATGTCGGTGTTGATGCAGTGTTGATGTGTTGTATCTCAAAACATCTTGTCTTGCGAAGCAGTGTCTAGGACACAATTCTGTCCTGAACCAGCAGAGTTCATGGGGTTCCCGGGGCCAGCTGGCCTCCTGCTTCTCTCTCTGTGAGCAGCTTGTGAACCTTGACAGAGAGGATCCTCTCATCTTTCAGACGATAACCATAAAACTGGGAAACACACTAGGATGCACACCAGGGGGAAAAAAAAACTCATGAAGGAAAATGAAGCATACTTGGACCTGGGAAGAACTTCTCTTTTCACAAATCCATGAAGCAATCAAAGAAGGGATAAGAAGTCTGGCAGTGGGTACCCAGAAGGTGGGGCTCACTTCCACGATGCCCAGCATGGGAAAGCTGTAGACAGTTTTACACTGGTTTTCCCCTCCTTATTCTCTTTGAAAACAAATCTCTCTCTGGCTCTTTTCATTCATTTGTTATAAGCCAGAAAAGTCAGAAGTTATATGTTATTTCATATTTTAACCTTAAATCATTTATTGTAAATTTACAAAGTTCAAAAAACTAATCAAATAAGATTTTAGGATAACATCCAATGTTATTTTTATATTTAATATATCAAACATAATGCTATTTTGTTTGTTTTTCGAAACAATGTCTTTCTATGTAGCCTTGTCTACATAGACCGGGCTGGCCTCTAACTCAGAGATCCTCTTGCTTCTGTCTACCCAGTGCTTGGAATAAAGGCAAGCCCCACACACCTCATAATGAATTTATTTTATTTTATTTTTTTGGCAAAACAAATGATGATATTCTTGACTGTATATATATACAGTGTGTGTGTGTGTGTGTGTGTGTGTGTGTGTGTGTGTGTTTTACCCTAAATTACCAGCATTCCCTGAGTAAAGCAAATCGAAATGCCTGAAATACAGCCTAGCTTCCAAGAGTTTGTAACTTGGCTGATTCAGACTTAGAGACTGCTTGCTCTAGTGCGATCATCAGTTACACCTACTGTAACAATCTGTTTAGCAATCCTGGGTACTGAATGGCCGGGCATACAGATTGTAATTACTGCTTCCCTCCCCCCTCCCCCTCCCTCTCTACTTCCTTCCTTCCTTTTCTTCTTTCTTTCAATCTTTTCATTTATTTCGTTATTTTCTGGGTGTCTGTCTCTTTCTGTCATCGTATGTGTGTCTGTATGGACACGCGTGCCACAGCGCAGGTGTGGAGGTTCTAGAACAGCCTGCAGTAGCCAGTTCTTTCTCTTCTGGAGATAGAAGCCAGATGGTGGAAGGAAAGATTGAAGGGTATCCCCTCACTTTTAGGGGAATTATACCCCAGAGTTTCTTGGTTTAGGGATCTTGCAGATGGGTCTTTCCAGCCAGCATGGCCAGAGCTGGTGACTCTGGTGGGGGTGTGACAGCGGCTGGGACATGGGTAGGTCAGGCTTGTAGAACCCATTTCCCCTGGATCAGCAGCAAGTGACTAGATCCCAGAGCAAAGAATTCCATCTCCTCAAATGGCCATTACTTGACATTTTTTTTTTTTTTAAAATGAAGAGTAGGCTATTCAGAACACTCTCAGAAGGCCAGAGTTACAGCATGCTTGTTAAAGAAGCCAAAAGTGAGATGTATTATGTTTGCCATCTTACCAGGCAACCTGGACTGAAACTGGGTAGTGGGGATAAACAGCCCAGCGATTCAAGACAAGAGACTCTGCTCATCAGCGTTACTCAGGCTGTGTGACATTATTCAGGAAACAAGATACTTACCCTGAAAAGCATTTCCTCGGCACTTAGGATGTGTCCTAGGAACAAGAGTTTTGGGCATGTGGTTTCGAGGAAATGGCACCGACTCTGCTAGAGCCGTGGAAGGGAATTTAGACCGGAACGTGCTCTGCCCTGGACTGTCCAATGCTGTTAAAAGAACTGGATACCTCCTTTTGCTTGGTAAGTTGAAGTGGCCAAAACTAATCCCAGAGATGCTCCTCAGCCACCTGCCAAATATTATAGAAGAAATTATTAGTCTTTTTCTCGTTTTTCTCTTACATGGTGTTGGAGATAAAATCTAGAGAGTCATGCACACTTGGCAAGTGTCCTTCTACTGAGATCCCCCCTCTGGCTCAGTCTTCATCACCACCAATATCATCATCATCATCATCATCACCATTACCACCATCATCATCAAACATGTGTTTGTGTGTGTGTGAAAGGAGGAGAGAGAGAGAGACAGAGAGAGACAGAGAGACAGAGGAGAGACAAAGAGACAGAGACAGAGTGAGAGAGCAAGCCATGGTGCATATGTGTGACCAGAGAACAACTTGTAGGAGCTGATTCTCTGCTTCCATTGTGTGGATCCCAGGGATTGAGTACAGGCCATTAGGCTGCTCAACTGGTGCTTTCACCTTCTGAGTAGTCTCACAGGCCCTCACTCATCTTCGTTTCAAAGGCAAAACTCCAGACTTTCATGAACTTGGAAAGCTTCAATATGTCTCTAAGTTCTTAGAAAACACTCTTCCGCTGGGCAGTGGTGGCGCACACCTTTAATCCCAGCACTTGGGAGGCAGAG
>JADRCD010194302.1:0-40523 GCA_019843815.1 Montemys delectorum | reverse complement strand
GAGGGAGGGAGAGAGATAGAGAGGGAGGGAGAGAGATAGAGAGGGAGGGAGAGAGAGGGAGAGAGAGAGGGAGGGAGAGAGAGATAGGGAGGGAGAAAGGGAGGGAGAGAGAGGGGGAGGGAGGGAGGGAGAGAGGGAGAGAGAGGGGGAGGGAGAGAGAGAGAGTGGGGAGGGAGAGAGAGAAGGAAGGAGAGGGAGGGAGAGAGAAAGAGAAAGAGAGGGAGAGAGATAGAGAGGGAGAGAGAGAGGGAGAGAGAGATAGAGATAGAGAAAGGGAGAGAGAGATAAAGAGAGATAGAGGGAGATAGAGAGATATATCCCTATTTCAGTTCCTGCCCTGATTTCCCTTCACAGTGGACTGCAAGTGTAAGCTGAAATAAATCTTCTCCCTGAGGTAGTTTGAACCAGAATAGATGGTCTCCATAGGCTAATATATTTGAATGCTTTGTCCCGTTAGTAAAACTATTTGGAAAGGATTAGGAAGTGTGGTCTTGTTGAGGTGTGTCACAGGGAGTAGGCTTTGAGGTTTCAAAAGCTCACCCGCACCAGACCCAGTCCTCCCTTCCTCCCACCATCCGGTGCTTTTGCATCAGGTGTAAAATTATAAGTTATTGCGGGTACCATGCCCGTCTGCTTTGTGCCATGATTAGCATGGGCTAAGCAAGCTCCCAGTTAAAGGCTGTGTTTTGTAAGCATCTCCTTGGTCATGTGTCTCAGCAATAGAACAGTGACTAAGATACTCCAAAAGTTGTTTTTGGTCAAGGTATTTATTACGGCAAAAGAGTTGCCTTTGTCTTAATAGTTCCAGAAGGAAGAGAGTCTATCATGATTGGGAAGCATAGAAGTAAGCAGCAGGCATGTTGGCTGACTCACATCTGCAACCAGAAGCATGAAGCAGAGCGAGCAGGAGGGTTTAAACCTTCAATAGCGCAGCTGTACCTCTTAAACTTTCCCAACAGCACTACCGACTGTAGCCAGAGTGGAAATTCACGAAGCTATGTGCACTATTTATTCTCTTTCAAACTACTACGGAAGGGTAGACAAGGACCAGGGATAATAAATACTTTATTTAAAATGTTTTTTTTTGTTTTTCTCATTTTAAATTTACTTATGAGTGTTTTGTCTACATATATGTTATGTATATCACATGTATGCCTATTGCCTGTTGGGGTCAGAAGGAGTCAGATCCCCTGGAACTGAAGTTTTTCTTTTTCTTTCTTTTCTGTTTGTTTGAGACAGGGTTTCTCTGTGTTGCTCTGGTTGTCTTGGAACTAACTCCTTCTGTAGACTAGGCTGGTCTCGAACTCAGATATCCACTTGCCTCTGCCTCTTAATGCTGGGATGAAAGGTGTGCACCATCCCTGCCTGGCTTGGGGTTTTACTTGATAAGAATCATTTGGCATTAATTTTTTTAATCTTTGTTTTACTAATATTTCTCCTTCCCAAAATTAGTTTTTGGTTTGTTGCATAGTTTCATAGAACTCTATAAATGATTTGTTTTTTATTTCATAATTCTGCTTTTGTCTTTATAAGCATGCTTATTTCAGGTATTCTGTATTTTCCTAGTGTTTGTAACTCATTTTGTTGTTGTTCCTTTGAGATAGGGTTTTTGTTTGTTTGTTTTGTTTTTTTTTTTGTTTTTATTTTTTGGGACAAGGTTTCTCTGTATAGTCCTGGCTGTCCTGGAACTCACTCTGTAGACCAGGCTGGCCTCGAACTCAGAAATCCACCTGCCTCTGCCTCCCAAGTGCTGAGATTAAAGGCGAGCGCCACCACCGCCCCGCTGAGATAGGGTTTCTTGTAGCCCAGAGGGCCTCAAAACCTACCTTGAAGTTCTGTTCTTCCTGCTCTATGAAACTGGCCTTTGGCTACTTTACTGGTTCTTCTTTCTTCTACTCTTCTCTACCCTTTTTCTACCTTTTCAAGCCCCTAACACTAGATAGGAGAGAAAAAAGGATAGAAGGGAAAGAGGGTGAGCTATTGATAGACGACTTCCTACTGATTGTCAGATTCCCTGGGACAAGTTTGATCTTCACTGTCAGGATATCTAATTTCTTCTCCTTGTTTTCTCTTCAACAAATCGCCACCAACAGCAGTCAACAGCAACCAGCAAACAACCCACCAACCATGACACCAACCCTGAATCTCAGGGCTCAAACATTTCTATGCCCCTGAAGAGTACCCAGAATTTCAGATACCTCACTATCACAGAAACTATCTGCAGTCCAGGTATACATGTGCGCTACACACACACACACACACACACACACACACACACACACACACTCACTCACACACACTCACACACAGGCAAACACTCATACATGGAAAATAAAATAAATATATCTAAGATGTTTTTTGAGATAAGTTCTCTCTATTATGGGCCCTGGCTGTCCTGGAACCTAGAGATGTAGACAAGGCTGTCTGGCTTTGAACTCATAGATCTACCTGCTTCTGTTTCCTAAGTGTTGGAATTAAAGGTATGCACTACCTAGCTAAAATGAATCTTTAAAATAAGAAAGCAAGCCTGATGTAGTGGCACTTTATCTTTAATCCCAAACTTGGGAGGCAGAGGCAGGCATATCTCTGTAAACCAAGGCCTTATTGGTCTATGTATCCAGTTCCAGAACAACCAGAGCTATATATACAGTGAGATTTTGTCTGGAAAATGAAACAAAACAAACAAACAAAGCAAATAAATAAAAAATGAAAGGAAGACAGATAATAAATGTTTATTATCAGATATTCTTAAAATTGAACATTTTGTTAAAAATTCATAGTAGGGAGAAGGGGAAGTGATGATGGCTTATGCTTTTAATCCAGTACTTAGAAGGCAGAGGCAGATGGATCTCTGAGTTTGGGGGCAGCCTGGTCTAGAGTGAGTTCCAGGACAGCCAAGGCTATAAAGAAAAACCTTGTCTCAAAAAATAAGAAACAAAAACAAAAATTAGAAAGAGCCAGGCAGTGGCAGTGCTGGCTTTCATTTAATCCAGCGCTCAGAGCTATCTTAAGGTGGATCTGAGTTTGAGGCCAGCCTGGTCTGCAAATCAAATCCCAAGACAGCCAGGGCTCACAGAGAAACTCTGTCCTGAAAAACCAGGAAAAATAAAATAAAACTTGAGAGTGAACCAGGATGTGGGGCACATACTTATATTCTAGTACTCCCTGTGAGTTAGAGAGCATCCTGGGCTACCTGATACATTCCAGTCCAGTCAGTGCTGGATAGCAAGATTGTTTCAAAAATGATAACAAAAATATCCAGTGACAGTAATTGGGGGACCCACTCATACACAGATGTGATCTGCAAATAGTGCTGGAAAAATACTGTCAGTAAGATCTTTGTATAAAAAGGCCTCTTTTAACTTATCCTTGCAGGATCTAGAAAGGAAAGCCACTTCTCTTTCTTCAATCACGAGATACATGACAACAGTATCATTGATGCCCCGAGAAGAGAGTTGGCTGCCAAATCTCTAGAAGGATCTAGATGAGGGGAGAGCCTGCCAGCATTTTTCTTCCTTTTTCTGAGTATGCCTCTGTAGCTTTCCAGCTTTTCTACTGTGGCCACTGCAAACCATTGATGCTTTAAGTACAAGATAAAGATAAATTGTGATGTGTCCTGTATTAAGGGATAAATTATACTTTAGAGTTACGTTATTTCATTGAGCCTTTGCAGGGTGAAGACTAAAGTCCAAGTAAAGTAATACTCCTGAAGTTCACAGAATGACAGTAGCATTGCATTCCAAGTCCCTGCTGCACCAGTTCTGAAATTAAACTTTAAAAGTTATACTTATTGGATGTGTGTATGTGTGTGTGTATGTGTGTGTGTGTGTGTGTGTGTGTGTGTGTGTGTGTATGTATATGTGCACACACGCATTCATGCATATGCAGAGTCCAGTGCACAGGGTCAAGCCCAGGACTTTGTGCATGATGAGTCAGTACTGTACCCTTGAACTATGCCCCAGCTCTGTATTTCTCGCCACTTAGAGATACATTTTTATAGTGCTTAGTGTAAGCTGAAAGTATGCCATTTTTATGCCTTATAAAGTATCTTATAAAGATAGTTTTATAGCTCAGTGTTACATAAGGCTTACTCATACTTCTTTCCTCCCCCACACTTGAGATGCTACAGAAGGGACTGTTTCCTTCTAGCTTACCCAGCCTTGGCCTTAAGCAAATTTCCTCACCCTCCAGGCGTGGTGGGCTCTGTCTTTAATCCCAGTACTAGGAGGCTGAGTCAGGATTGTGTGAAGCTAGTTAGATAAGCTGCATCGTGAGTTCCAGGCCATTCAGAGATACATAGCTAGACTCTGCCTAATCACATTTTTGCTGGATGTGATGGCACATGCCTGTGATCCCACCCTAGAAGTGGAGGCAGAAGGATCAGGTGTTCAAGTTCATCCTCAGCTGTGTAGGAAGTTTGGGGGCAACCTGGGTCTGGGTCCCAACTCTTCCTTGCCCCCAACAAAAACACCATAAAAATGAAAATAAAAGATCTAAGACATGCCAGGCAGTGGTGGCTCACGCCTTTGATCCTAGCACTTGGGAGGCAGAGGCAGGCGGATTTCTGAGTTCAAGGCCAGCCTGATCTACAGAGTGAGTTCCAGGACAGCCAGGGCTATACAGAGAAACCCTGTCTCACACCCCCACCCCACCCCCAAAGAAAAAAAAAGATATAAGACATTGTACTTCTGGCCAGCTCAGTGTGCAACAATTTTGGTCTTGGATGAAATAAATTCATCTTTATTAGTAGAGAAAGACAGTATAATTTTTTTTTGAGACTAGATCTCACAGTGTAGCCCAGGCTGGCCATGCACTCATATTTCTGCATCAGCATCCAGAATGCAACATTTATTTTATGTAAGCTGGTACTAGACCATCCTGGTATGTTCTGTGTATGGAGACCTTGCTGTCACCCACAGCTGCTGCTTTCACTTTATTTAACTTTGTAGGTGCGACACAGAGCTTCTGGTCAGGTGATGGCTCTCAAGATGAACACACTGAGCAGTAACCGAGCAAACCTGCTGAAAGAGATGCAGCTCATGAATAGACTCTCCCATCCCAACATCCTCAGGTAATGGATTATCCTTCCTTCGGGGATCAGTAAGAGGCATCACTGGATGCTTGCTACAGTAGTACTATATCTTGTGGAATCCGTCTTGCTGGGGTTAAGCTAGGCTCTAGGTCTTTTTCTCCCCATTACAACTTAATTTCCTGTAATTAACAATGTGTAGTAAGGTAACTTCCTCTTTCGAGTTGCTTTATTCTCTTCAGAACTTAGTTCTAGCTTGTTAGAATAATTGTTTCCTACTGTGATTAGTAATGTCAGATAAAAGACTGATCTCTATGTGGCTATTTAATTTTCTTAATTGCTTTATGAGGATTTGTAATTACATCAGTGAATAAAAACAACGGCAACATCATGGCATAAGACCCTAAACGTGAGTACTCACTTAGGAGACACAACTTGCTGTTGAGAATTATTTTTACATGTGAAGGGCTTTTGAACCAGGGTGACTCAGTGGGTAAAGGTGCCTGACTCAAGCCTGCTGACCTGGGTTTGGCCCCCCTGGGGTCCACATTTTTTCCAGAGGGAGAAAATACAATATTGGCCCTACTTTCAGCTAGGCTTTCATTGACCTCTGTACACGCTCAGCCTGTAGTGTCTAGTCTGTCTCTCCTTTTCCTCTTTGCGTGCACGTGAATGTGCATGCATGCATGAAATAAATGTAATTAAAAAAATTTTAATCCTAATACTCAGAAGTCAGAGGCAGGTGGATCTCTGTGAGTTTGAGGCCAACCTGGTCTACAAAGAGAGTTCCAGGACATCTGGGGCTACACAGAGAAACTGTCTGGAGATAGCTCAGCAGTTAAGAGCCCTGGCTGCTCTTGCAGAGGATAGGGTTCCACTCACCACACATATGGTGATTTCCAGTTATTAGTAAACTCACGTTCCAGAGGATTCAACACCCTCCTCTGACCTGTAGGTACCATGCATACATGTGGTGCAAATGCATATACACGTACAAAACATTTAGACACCTGAAATAAAAATACAATCTTTTTTAAAAAAAGGTCGTATACTATATATGTGTGTGTATATATGTATATATATTATATATATGTATAAATGTATATATATATATTTTAGTAATCAATATCTGAATATTTTTCACTTTAATCATGATATAGTTGGCAACTGTGGTGTGCTTCCAAATGAAATTACACAAGGCCGTATAAGATGCTTATAATGTTAAAAATGACCATGGGGGCCTTAAAAATCCTATTGACTCTCAAGATCTGGAGTTACAAGTTATATAAGAAATTTTCTCCCCCGAGCCCCTCTTCCTTGACAAGGTCCCATGTTAGCCCTGAAACTGGCCTTGAATTCCCATCCTCCTGCTTTACCACCCTAGTACTAGAATCACAGGCATGGACCTCCATACCTAGCTGAATGTGAGTCTTTTGCCTGCGAACATGTATACCAGTGACTGCATAAGCCAAAAGAGACTGTGAAACTGGAGTTACAGACTGAGTTTGGGATTGGACCCAGGTTCTCTTCGGGAGTGGTCAGTGCTCTTAATCACCAAGCCATCTCCTTAGCCCCTCCTTCAGGGTTTTTTTTTTTTTCTTTCTTTTTTTCCCCAAGACAAGGTTTCTCTGTCTAGCCCTGGCTGTCCTGGAACTCACTCTGTAGACCAGGTTGGCCTCGAACTCAGAAATCCGCCTGCCTCTGCCTCCCAAGCGCTGGGATTAAAGGCATGTGCCACCACGCCCGGCTCCTTTAAGGGTTTTGAAGAAAGATTGTCCTAGCAGGGTAGAAGCAGGTGGATCTCTGAGTTTGAGGCCAGCTTGGGCTACAGAGCAAGTACCAGGACAGCCAAGGCTATACAGAGAAACCCTGTCTCAAACAAAACAAAGCAAAACAAAACAAAAAAACCAAACCAAAACAAAACAAAACAAAAACCCAAAAAATTCCAACACAACAAAAAAAAGTAAAAAGTTAAGTGGTAAAGTGTGTATTAGGATTCTAAAAGAAATAAATACTAAATTTCTCATGCATTTAGAATAGCAGAGAGGTATGAGAAAAAACCCTGGTCAGTCCTTAGAAAAGCCATGGGGAGTGGAGATTAGGAGGGTGTGGAATTGGGTTACAGATCCTGAGCGCAAGACTTCCTGGCATGAACAACTCTATTCACACGAAGCCCAAACTATCAATTCCCCCAGGCTCAACAAAATACTCGATTGTTTATTTAACTTATAACTTAGAACAACTGATATTAAGACCCACCCATCTTACCTCTCCTGTATAGAAGGACACACATGCAAGCCAAGTGTGTGCCCTCTCGCCTCTGTGCCCTGCCCACTTGTTTTCACAGTTATTTACCTGCCCACTACTGGGATTGCAAGCATGTGCCACCACATCATGCTGTTCTTTGCTTTCTGAATGGAAATTTTTGTAGGGGAGATGATGAAAGGGAAAAGTTTAGTATGGAGGTTAGGGCCAAGGAGAGGAGAAAAACAAACCTCAAGTCCAGCTCACACTCTCCTGCTGGGCATGCACAGCTCTGGCTGCAGAGAACAAGGTGTGCCCAGAGGATCAGGTGCCACCCTCCAGAGGGCCTCACCCAGTCTGCCTTCAAAACCACTGACTCGGACATGTTCCCCCCCTCCCTCCTTCCCTCCCTCCCTCCCTCCCTTCCTCCCTCCCTTCCTTTCATAGGAAGTTTCTTTTTTGTTTGTTTGTTTACTTTTGTTTTGTTTTGTTCTTGAGTCAGGGTCTCCCTGTGCCACCCTTGCTATCTTGTAACTGTAGACCAGGTTGTCTTAGAAGTCAGAGATCCCCCTGCCTCTGCCTCTTCTGGGTTTAAGGTGTGCATCACCACACCCAGCTCACGACAACCTTTCTTCTTCACTTTTTGTTTTTGTTTTGTTTTATTTTCAAGACAGGGTTTCTCTGTAGCCCTGGCTGTCCTGGAACTTGCTCTGTAGACTGACTGGCTTCAAACTCAGAGATCCCCTTGCCTCTACCTCCCAAGTGCCGGGATTAAAGACCTGTGCCACCACCACCAGGCTGCTGTTCTTCTTGTTTAAAATTTTTTTACACATATTTTATGTGTGGCTGTGAGTGCACATGAGACATGCATGTGTGGAGGTCACAGGACAGCTTGCAGGAATTGGCTCTCTCCTTCCACCATGAATTCTGCATCGGTCTTTGTTGCAAGCACCGGAACGTGCTAAGTCATCTTCCTGTACCCCACCTCTGTTTATGAGACAAGATGTTGCTATGTAGCCAGCCTAGCCTCAACTTTGCAATCCTCCTGCCTCGGCCTTCTGTTAAGTTCTTCAGGTGCATGCATGATCTCACCAAACATAACCTGACCTACTACTAGTTTTTGTTGTTCTGTTTCGGTACTGCTAATTGAAAGGACTCACTGAAGTATTACGTCCTGGTTCCTTTCTGACTACTGGTGTTTGTTCAAAGTTTCTCCAGCTCAAGCTGGGAATAATGGGGATTGCCTGTATTCAAGATGGAGACAGGAGGATTAAGAGTACAAGTTTAGCTTTGCCATTCAATAAAATCGTATTTATCATAATGGAGAATGTGATTTTCCATGGGTCATCTGTGGAACAGCTTATCTAGCATGTTGAGTACAAAGGATATAGGGACCCCTTGTCTTCCAGTCCCTTTAGGAAGCAAACTATGCACATAAGAAATAGATGGAGCTGAAGTGTAGCTCGTTGGGGGGATGCTTTCCTAGTGTGACTAAGCTATGGGTTCAATCGATAGCACAGAGGAGAAGGGAGAGGGCAGGGTGGGGGAAGACCAGGAGAGAGATTAGTACCAGCTACTTCCTTGAGGATGGTTATTAAAATAGCCATCTCAGCCGGGCGGTGGTGGCGCACGCCTTTAATCCCAGCACTTGGGAGGCAGAGGAAGGTGGATTTCTGAGTTAGAGCCCAGCCTGGTCTACAGAGTGAGTTCCAGGAGAGCCAAGGCTACACAGAGAAACCCTGTCTCGAAAAAAACAAAACAAAACAAAAAAATAGCCATCTCTCCAGTTAGCTGACATGAAGAATCCCAGGCATCTTCAGTACCCCTTTGTTCCGTGGCTTGATCCTGAATCTTGGAGACATGTACGTCTGTTCTTTTGTTGTACTTCATCTCTCTTCACTTTCATCGCAGTGGACATTATTTTCTCTCTCTGTTCTGATTCCACTCGTCCTGAGGCATAGCTCCTAACTGAACAATCTCCTCCTTCTTCTTGTGCTGAGGGTGGAATGTAGGGCTTCTTGCTATACCCCCAGATACTGTAGTTTATACCTTAAAGCGTTTTTGATGACTCAACATTGATCTTAGATCTGAATCAGAAATCACTTACACAATCTGATCTGTTTTTCCCGAATATCTTCCATTCTTTATTCTTTCTTTCAGATATATTTAACACAGCGTAAACGTTTCTTAACTGCTCTCTGGGGCATATTGTTCAATCTCTGGACTTTGGTATTAACTGCCAAAAGAAGGACTAGGAATATATCAGTAGTATTAAGTCTTTGTAACTTTAATTTTTTCTAAATCTTCTTTTTAATGATGGCTCTTAAATGCTTTAACCTCTCTTGTAGCCTGCCACCCACCCGAAGTACTGGAAAAGAAAGGATCCAGGGGAAATGGGCCTGTTTAGAAAGGTTCTTTGGAGCGACTCCTATCTGTGTTGTGTGGAAATTGACAGTTCAGTTCACAGGTCAGCAGCAGCAGCTTGATCCATTCGCAAACACTTCATGGATACACCAGCAGTTCAGTTCGGCGGAGTCAGGAGAGCAAACATAAGTCAGCAGTGGTGGCACTGCCTAGCAGAGACACCAGTCCTCAGCCTCGGCTGGAGTCGGCAGGAGGGACCAGGAGGACCACCAGGAGAAAGTCTCAGCCGTGCCTCTCTCAGGGAAGGGAAGATCAGTGAGACCCACAGCTAGCTCTATAAGCAAGCCAAGTTCCACCTTTGTATACTCCCCTAAACATCACCTAAATTCCCTAAATACGTGTCCTCCACGTGCCTTGCCTCACGTGAGTCTGTCTCAGCTGATATCGTGGTGTACCACCAGAAGTTTTTTGTGAGGTCCTCTCTATGGAGTCCCAACAAAAGGAGCTCAACTATGCAGTGTAAAGCGGACCAATACATGACTGTTGTCAGCAATCCTTCATCACGTGTCCTTTCAAGTACTTGCTTTAGCAGAACACCCTTTCTCCTGTGTCTGCTTCAGCTAAACATTCCTTCATGAGTCTGCCTTGGTCTTTCACCTGTGTCCACTTTAGTTAAACCTTCCTTCACATGTTTGCCCCAGCAAAACACCATCCAGTAGACATTACAAAGTACCCTGACGTTTCCACTTCAAGTCATACTAAATTAAATGCTGACTCTTAAACGATAAGGCTTGAAAATTTACTGTATTAGAGTGTGTATGTGTGCATGCCCAGGTACACATGTCTGTATGTGTTGCAGGATAGTGTTTAAAAATGATGGATTAAAGGAGATCTCTCAGATTTTATTATTATATTCCTAGTATCTAGGTCAAAGAGTCTTCAGAGTGAGAACTCTTAAAGCATCATCTGCAACTAGGCCTGGTGGCTCAGGCTGGCTTGCAACTTACAAGAACAGTCCTCCTGCCTCACCCTTCTAAGTGCTGAGATTTCAGATATGCACCACTATGTCTAGCTCTTTTAATTTTTTTGTTATTGTTACTTGTTGAGTGTGTTTGTGCCTTAGAGTTTCTGTCAGTGTGCTAAAACACCATGACCAAAAGCAACATGGGAAGAAAATGGTTAATTTCATTTTACAAATGTCACAGTCCATCACTGAGGGCAGTCAGGACAGCAGAGGCCATGGAGGAATGCTGCTTCCTCCCCTGTTCCTCATGGCTTGCTTAGCCTGCTTCCTTACAACACCTAGGACCATCTGCCCAGGGGTGACATCATCCACAATGAGCTGGGCCCTCCCATATCATCTGTTAATCAAGAAAATATCTCTCACTCTTGCCTCCATGCCAATCTCGTGAAGACATTCTCGCAATTAAATTCTCTCTTTCTAGATATGTCTAGGTTTGGGTCAAATTGGTAAAAACCAACTAGTACAGCATATGTGTGCTTGCATGCATGTGTGTGCTCATGAGCAAGAGACAGACACGGAAACAGAGACAACCCAAAACTTTTGGGAATGGCTTTTCTCTTTCTACTGGGGGGTGGGGTGAGGGTCCTAGGGATCAAATTCAGGTTGTCAGGCTTGGTGGTAAGTGCCTCTTAATCAGCTAAGTCATGTTCAAGGCTATCTTTTTGATTTTTTTTGGAACAAGGTCTTAGTACATAGCCCAGGCTGACCTTGGACTCGCTGTTTGGCTAGTTTGCCCCAAATCTCAAGGTACTCTTACCTCAGTCTCTTGAAAAGAGGCTTGAGTATTGTCAGGAACTCCTGTAATCCCAGCACTCTCGAGGTAGGGAAGGAGATCAGTGTAAATTCAAGGCCAGCTTGGACTACGTAGTGGGACCCTGCCTCAATAGACAAGGCAAGCATTGTAGTGCAGCCCTGTAAACACTACACTGGGGTAATGGAGGTGGGAAGATTAGGAATTCAGAGCCATCTTAACTTAGTGAGTTTGAGGCCAGTCCGGGTACCTAGTGAGTTCCATGGTAGCCTGGACTCTACAGGGTGTGTAACCATGGGCTTTTCTATCTGGCCTCTTTGTTCCCAAAATAATGACTCTTGGACTAATATTTCATGAATAAATGCCTAGGCCAAAAACTTTGGCTCATTTCTGCTAGCTCATAACTTAATTACCCATTTATTCTATTCTAAGCCCTGCCACATGGTTGGTTACCTCCCCTCAGCTTTTCCAGAGCCTACTTTCCAGAATCCTGTCTCTCTGTCAGATGTCCTACCACCTAATCCTGCTGCAGCTCATTGTCCACAAGCTTTTTATTGATAGGTGATACTTCCGCATAGTATATAAGGATTCTCTCTACAAGAATGAGATGTTGTCACAAACCAACCAAACAAAATAAGGAGGGTAGTAAGGTGGCAGGAAGTCCCAGGATGACTTCTATACAACAGTGTAGATGGAATTGTCTAGTAGAGTCCAAGGATTAAGAGTTTCAGGAGAAATATTGGATTGAAGAATGGGGTGTATAGAATAAGATACACATTTCTTGATATTTTTGGCAAGGTCAAAAAACATATTTCAAAGAATTTCATGATTTTTTTTTCAGTGACTTTGAGAAGAATTAATGGTGAGTGTAAAATAAGCAAAAAAATTAAAAGGCAAGAATTACAAAAGAAACTAAATTTGATTACATAATGTCTGATCTAATAATGACTACAATCAATTATTGTGTAAACACTGATTCTCAAATTTCCCCCTCTAAATATTGATGTCGCCTAAGTTTGTTTTCTAATAATATCAGAAGGGAAGTAGTTTGAGTGCCATATCCTAAGCTTTTAGCCTTTGAAGTTGGTTGATAATATCAGCAATAGTTGTGGCTGGAGAGATGGCTCAGCAGTTAAGAGCACTTGCTGTTTTAGCAGAGGACTCAGATTCAGTCCCCAGTACCCACATGGAGGCTCACAGCCACCCACAGCTCTTGTTTCAGGGGATCTGATGCTTTTTTTGACCCTTTTAAGCACCACACACACATGATGTGCATATGTAAGTGCAGGCAAATTATTATACACAAAATTAAATAAATAAATCTAAAAAATAAATAAAGATCAGTAGTAGCAGTATATAACCTCTGCTCATAAAGGTAAACAGGAGATGGGTAAAGGTCAGGTAAAGTTGCTTATGCCTGGAATCTGCGTACTCAACAGGCTGAGGCAGGTGGATCTCCAATTAGAGGCCAGCCTAGGGGACCAGGGTATCTACCCTTACCCCTCACCACCAACCCAAAAATTAATAGAAGAAATGGTTGGAAGAAAAAGTTGTAATGGTAGCTGTAGAATAGTATTCTACATGGTTGGACAAGATAGAGAATTTTATTTCCATTAGCTGCCATTTGCTCCTCCATAAGTGTGTCTGTCATTGATGGGACATGTTAGAGTGCTGTCATGGCATCTAGACATGCTGACAGTAGCTGAGGCTGTGTGATAGATAGCACTTGAGATTGTAGTAGCTGGATGATCGGGTACTTTGAAATAAGGTTTCCCAATGAGTTTGGGTGTCGGGTATTAGTGCAAGGGATGGAGATGTCAAGGTTGACTCTTAGGGCTTTTACTTGAACAGTTGGAAAAATTGCATTACCAGTAACAGCACTGAGGAAGATCTTGGAAGGAACAGATTTTAGGAATGGGAGATCAAGAGACACAAAATTACAGTTAGGTAAGCAAATCTGGAATTTAGAGGAGAGGTTCAGAACCTCTACAAATAATGTAGCCTCTGTAATCTCCATTTTCTGATCTCTGAAGTAGGAGCAATAATAATACTGTTTGTTCTACTAGGTTGATGGTAGGATTAGGTGAAAAAAATGTACATAAACCATTTGAGAGGGCACTAAAGGATCACTCAGTGGTGAAGAACACCACTTACTACTCTTGCTGAGGATGAGGTTTGGCTCTCAGCATCCACGTAATGGCACACAACTGTGTCTAACTTCCGTTCCAGAGGATCCAATTGTCCTGGCCTTTTTCAGACACTACGTATGTGGTATACAAACATACAGACAGACACATACCCATACACATTAAATAAAATAGAAATATAAAATATAATATAATATATTAAATATAAACATATAAAATACAACATAAAATATACACATAAAATAAATATACACATACACATATAACACCCATACACATAAAATAAAAATTTAGGCCAGGCATGGTGATACACCCCTTTAATCCCAGCACTTGAGAGGAAGAGCCAGGCAGATGCCTGAGTTTGAGGCCAGTCTGGTCTGCAGAGTAAGTTCCAAGACAGCCAGGTATACATAGAACCCTGTCTTGAACCCTATCCTCACCCCTTCCCCCCAGAAAAACCTTTACAAAACAAAAGAATTTGAGTAGGAAGGCTGACAAGATGGCTCAGTGGATAAAGGTGCTTGTTGTTAAGCCCACTGACCTGAATCCTGTCCCTGGAATACACATACATGGAGGAAGCAGAGACAGACTCCCAATAATTGTCCTCTGAATTCTACGTCCCCCTCCCATCGATAAACAAATGTAAGTTAACAACAAAAAAGAATTTGAGGTGGGCTGTGGGTATAGCTCAGTGGATAGCACATTTGTCTAGCATACAAATGGCTGTGGGTTAGAACCCCAGCACTGCAGAAGCCAGGCAGGGAGTGGAGACAGGATTAAGGGGTTCACAATCACTCTCAGCTATATAGTGATTCCAGGCCAGGCTGGTGTCCTGAGCTGGTCAAAATCTTCTGCCTCATCATCTATTCTCTGGATCACTTGAAGAAATGACCATGCTTGTTCCTATAATTCTATTCCTTTTAGCCCCCTGAATGTTATATGTAACAAGTAGTAAAGCAAAATACCCAACAAGCAAACAACTCAACCATTTGCTAGTTCGTACCTTTGTTTAAGCCACCTGTTTCCTTAACTGTAAAATGGCAATAATAACTTTTAGTGCCTATTAATATTTTTATCAGAGTTAAATGGGGCTGGGCAGTGTTGCTGCGTGCCTTTAATTCCAGCACTTAGGAGGCAGAGGCAGGTGGATTTCTGAGTTTGAGGCCAGCCTGGTCTACAGAGTGAGTTCCCGGACAGCCAAGGCTACACAGGGAAACCTTGGCTGGAAACAAAACAAAACAAAACAAAACAAAAACAAACAAAAAAGAGTTAAATGGGGTAATGTCTATGAAGTTTGTGTTTGACTTTTGTTTTTAATTTTTGACACAGAGTCTTACTTTGTAGCCCATGCTAGGTGTGAAGTTGAAATGCTCCCAAATATTAGGGTAACAGGCATGGACTCCCATGCTTTGTGCCTGACTTAACCTTACGTGTTCAACAATGTTCTACATCAGCATTGGTTTTGTCACATTTCCTTGAAGACAGGGGTCATCATATATTTTTATATCCTTTTTCTTTTTTTCTTTTTTTTTGGGGGGGGGAGGTTCAAGACAGGGTTTCTCTGTGTAGCCTTGGCTGTCCTGGAACTCACTCTGTAGATCAGGCTGGCCTCAAACTCAGAAATCCTCTGCCTCCCAAGCGCTGGGATTAAAGGCGTGTGCCACCACCGCCTGGTTCTATATTCTTTTTCTTTGTCTGGCTCCGATCATGAAAAAAATAGTTCTGGGGGTACAACTCAATAGCTGGTTTGAACCCTGGAACCACAAAAAAGGAACCTCATACATGTGGACTAGATTGAAGGAGGGTGAGAGTGGTGGCAGACATGTGTAATCCCAGTATTTGAGATGGGAGGGGAGGAACATCAAGAGTTTGAGGTCAGTGTGTGTCCACACTATCCCCGTGGTTATGAATGGGAAATAACCTTGAATGAACCAGCTCTGCTGAGTATCGGCTATGTGGGGTTCGGCTGAGGTTTCCTTGTGAATACTCATGTCTAGGTCCTTGCACAACCAGTTTTCTATGCTGTACTGTGTCCAGAGCACATTTGAATGGTGTAGTAAACCTTTACTCACGGTATTACAGCCTTTTATAGATCTAGAGTCAGTGTCTTTGGAGTCTAGAGACTGGGTCATTACCTCTTCTACCTCTTCCTTCCCCCCCCTTTTTTTTTTTTTTTTTTTTTGAGACAGGGTTTCTCTATGTAGCCCTGGCTGTAGACCAGGCTGGCCCTGAACGCAGAGATCTGCCTGCTCTGCTGGAATTAAAAATAGGGCCTGGAGAAATGCCTTAGCAGTTAAGAGTGCTTGATGCTCTTCCAGAAGACCAAAGCCTAATTTTTGAGGGCTTACAACTGTAACTCCAGTTCCAGGGCATCTGATGCTTTCTTCTGGCTGTTAGGACACCAGACATAGATACAGGCAAAGCATCCCTATATATAGCATAAGTAATTTAACGGTTTAATTTTTCAAAATAGTGGCCTGGAGAGATGGCTCAGTGGTTAAGAGCACTGGCTGCTCTTCCAGAGGTCCTGGGTTCCATTCCCAGCACCCACATGGCAGCTCACAACTGTCTGCAACTCCAGTTCCAGGGAATCTGACACCCTGAAACACTAATGTACATAATACAAAATAAATAAGTTGCGGGGCGGTGGTGGCGCACACCTTTAATCCCAGCACTTGGGAGGCAGAGACAGGCGGATTTCTGAGTTCGAGGCCAGCCTGGTCTACAGAGTGAGTTCCAGGACAGCCAAGGCTACACAGAGAAACCTATCTCGGAAAAAAAAAAAAAAAAAAAAAAATAGCATGGCAGGTTCAGTCTTTTCCATTTTGTATCTATTCTTTTTTGTTTAAATTCCTTATTGATTCCTTAACAATACCATATATAATATATTTTAGTCTAGGCTGGCCTTGAATGTCATAATCCTGCTGCTTTTACCTCTGGAATATTGAGGTTATAGGCAAGCAGCACCATGCGTAGCATGCAGTTTTAATTCTATCTGTAACATTGATTTCGTCCCCTTTACAGTATTTATAGTTTCTAGGGACTTGAATTTTGTTATCTCTTGGGGGCTATTAGTCATCTACCACAATGTCTCATTAGGAAAACATTTTTGAGCATGTTCCCTTGTGCTACTACTAACTCATAATTAAATATTAATAAAGCTTGAGCTGAGAGGTGACTTGGTTATTGAGAGTGCTTACTGCTCCTGTAGAAAGCCTGGCTTTGGTTTCCCGTACACACATGGAAGCTCACAGTTGTCTCTAACTCCAGTTTCAGGGATCCAATACCTTTTTTTAACCTCCACAAGCTCCTGCATGCATATGGTGCACACACATAACATGCAGGCATACACACACACACACACACACACACACACACACACACACACACACACACGTAAAGCTAAATTTCTCTTTTTACGTAAAAGTTCTAATTGCCTTTCTATATCCTAACTGATGATCTTGGTCACTTCCCCCATTGGAGGCTTACAGGACCTAGGAAAGTTCTTGTCTTAGAATAAGAATGTTGAATTTTAGCCTGGCAGTGGTGGCACATGACTTTAATAGAAGCCCTTGGGAGGCAGAGGCTGGCAGAGCCTAGATAACAGAGTGGGTAACGGGGCTACACAGAGAAAACTCTGTATTGAAAAACAAAAAACAACAAAACAAAAAAGGGATCTTAAATTTTAATTAAATTTAGTAATTACTTACTAAACACTAACACTGAAGTAGGCTACCAGTTTAGGTGGGCTTCATTGCTGTAGTAAACAAGACCCCTAGCTGTAGAAGCTTGATTGATTCTTATCCCTGTCTTGGTGTGGTGAGGGTGGGCGGAGGTAGGAGAGGCATTCTTTTTCTACTAGGACAGAACTTCAAATTCCTCCACTGGGTCTTCTGCATCTGCTGATGGATAACGAAAGCTTAGCGGGCGGGCGACGTTGAGGTGTTCTGGGATAGGCCTAGGTGTGGCACCCTCTGTCCACATACCATGGTGATGACCAGCTGTGATCAAAACTGGGAAATGGCTGCAGCAGACGGAAAAGTGAAGCAATCTGATGACGGAGACATGTCTTCCACATACAAGACCCCTGACCTGGCACACCTCAGAGCATAGCACAAGAGCAGCTAGACACGATAAGACATGAGGTAGGAGGTGCTGGGGCCTGAGGTGCTGGGGCCTGAGGTGCTGGGGCCTGAGGTGCTGGGGCCTGAGGTGCTGGGGCCTGCTGAGTTCTTCAGTAGAAGCTCCAAATTAGTCTTGTGTGTGTGACGAGAAAGGGTGATTTTCATGAAAACATCAGAAAAATGGCTGAAATTACATCTATGAACACTATGATACTATGATAGCCAGCTTGGAAAGGCAATTTTAGATTGTGTGTGTGTGTGTGTGTGTGTTTATGGGAATACTGTGATTGAAATTAGAACCTTGCACATAATAATAAGTAATCTACATCCCCAGCCTTCCTTTTTTTTTTTTTTTTTTGAGACAGGGTTTCTCTGTGTAGCCCTGGCTGTCCTGGAACTCACTCTGTAGACCAGGCTGGCCTCGAACTCAGAAATCCACCTGCCTCTGCCTCCCAAGTGCTGGGATTAAAGACGTGTGCTACCACCACCTGGCTTCCTTTTTTTTTTTTTTAAGATTTATTTTTATTTATTTATTTTGTGTATGGATGTTTTATTTACATGTGTGTCTGTGCATCACATTCCTACAGACACACAGAGGCCAGAAAACGTGGATGGTCATATATGTGCTAGGAAATGAACCCCAGGTCCTCTCAAAGAGCAGCCTGTGCTCTCAAGTGCTGAACTATCTCTCCAGCCCCAGCACTTCTCTCCCCCCACCCCCCGCCTTTTTTTTTATTTTGAAACCTAATCTCAGTAAGTTGTCTAGGATGGCCTTGAAATAACTATTCAGGTAGACCTTGAATTCACAGTCCTCTTGCCACATCTTTCTAAGCAGCTGGAACTGCAGGCCTGTCCCACAAGGTTCAACTAACGTAAGGAACTTAACGACATAATATGTGGCCACACTGTAGCCGAGTAGATGCCATGCTTGCTATATTAACATTATTTGGAGAACTTTTTTGTTCTTGTTTTTTTGAGACAGAGTCTCTATGTATCCCTGGCTGTCTTGGAATTTGATATGTAGATCAGGTTAGCCTCAAACTCAAGAGCTTTACCTGCCTCTGAGTGGTGGGATTAAGCCAGTGAACCACCACACCTGGCTTGTTTGGAGATGTCCTTAACTGAGTTTTAAAGGATTGGTAGAATTTTTGAAAAGTAGGTTCCAAAAATACTTCTTCAAGCACCAGTGTAAATGTATGAGAACTTAGACCCTAAACAGGAGTGGCAAGTTATATAACTACAATAAAGACAATGCTGGTAGATGTGATAGGAGATAAGGAAGGCTGAGCCAGAACATTCAGACCTCTTGCGCTTTTTGCGTTTATTATTTTTCATTTTTTGGTCTTTGGAGACAGAGTCTCATGTTGCTCCGGCTGGCCTTGACCTTTCAGTGGACCTGAGAATACCTTAGAACTGTTGTCCTCTGAGTCCCCTCCCACAGGCTGAGGCTGTGGGCATGCGCCACCATGCCCTCCTCTCAGTACTGAGTAACATGTTGAGGAATTTGGTCCATAATCAGGGCTGTAAAGCTTTCAGTAACCAGGAGTTCAGGAAGGAAAAGGGCTGGGTTTTGTTCCTTTAAAGTATTGATTTTATTTTAGTTTCATTTTTTGTATGTATATGCATTTTACTAGCATGCGTGTATGCTTGTATACCAAGTGAATGTCTGATTCCCACAGAGGTCACAAGAAGATATCAGACCTCCTGGAACTGAGAGTTACAGATGGTTGTAAGCCACCATGTGGGTGCTGGGAACCAAAGTAACCAGTGCTCTTAATTTCTTAAGATTTACTGTTATTTTATGCATAAGAGTATTTTGCATGCTTCCATGTAAATGTGCTACATGTATGCAGTGTCCATAGAGGTCAGAAAAGGACGTTAGGTTCCTTATAACTGGACTATACATGATTGTGGTTCTGAGAACTGAACTGAGATCTGGAAGAGCTACTATTAGTCTTAACCACTGAGCCATCACTCCAGCCCCAATAAGAAATCTTTAAAAGATTTAAGGTGGAGAGCGATAGGAGGGGACTTGTTATTGACCTCTGACCTCTGTCTGTGCACTCACAGAATACTGTATATGTATACACACACGCAAACACACACTAGCACATATAGAATAGTGTACTTGTGCACGTGCACAAAAACACACATACATACCAAAAATAAATAAATAAAATAAAGCAAGACCCCAATTTTCTTCTGGGTATGAGTCAGTATGTAATGTAAAACTAGAAATAACAAACTGAACCTTCACTAGCTTTTAAGCACTTGCCTAAGAAGACACTCCCAAGGCCTCGAACAATGGTGCATTCCTTTAACCCCAGCACTTGGGCAGCAGAGGCAGGCAGATCTCTGAGTTCAAGGACAGCCAAGGCTGTATAGAGAAACCCTGTCTTAGAAAAAAAAGAAGAAGAAGAAGAAGAAGAAATGAGAAAGAAAAGGAAAAACAAAGTGAAAAGAGCACACTTCCATCCTGCGTCAATGAAGTAAACCCGAGAGGAGGGAGTGGGCAATCATTCAGAAGCTAAATGCAGTGGTACAGGAGGAGTGCAAGGCCATCCTCACATGCCTTGTAAGTTCAAGCCCATCCACCCTGTGCTATAGAAGACCGTTTCTCACAACAAACACACAAAACAGAACAAAATAAACTAAAACAAAGAGAAAGGGAGGACGAGAGGCTTAGAATGAATGAGAGAGAGTGTGACTTTATTTAAGTGCCTCCTGTTTTGAAACTGGGTTTCACTGTGTAACCCACACTCTCCTCAAACTTACAGTCCTGCTGCCTCAGCCAAAGTGCTGGAACTGCACGTCCTTGCCACCATATCTAGATGGCTTCTCAAGTTCTAATGTGGAAGTGAAATTGTATGTAGAACAGGCTGGCCTTAGAGCTGCATGACCTTGAACTCAGATCTCCCTACCCTCTTTACCGTTTGGAGGCTGGTATTATAAGCATACGCCCCCACACACCGTTTATGTGTGTGCTAGGCAAGTGCTCCAGCCATCAAGCCACGCTCCCAGCCCGTGACACCACTTTGAATGTTTCAGTGGTGGTCATCCATTGAAGGAATGAGGCAGGAAAGGTCAGGGAGAAAAGCAAAGCTCCCAACTGTGACATAGTGATGCCAAAGCAGGGTGGGGAAGAAAGCCGATAGAAGATTGTCATGTGCTGTCTGTGCCCATGGATGTGCTCTGTGAATGATAAGAACGTTATTGCCTGACTTCTTGATAAATACTGGTTCAATAAACCAAATACATTTTGGCTTCCCAGCCTAGTACCTGCCTGAAAATGTTCCTCCTTTCTTTTTCTTTGTGCTTTTTGAGACAAGGTCTCCATATATATAGTGGTAGTAAAATGCTGTGTTTTATAAAACAAGTTCACTGCTGTGGTGATTATGCCTTCTCACTCAGTAAATGCTTAATACGGAATGTATTGTGTGGCCCACGCAGTCCTTGGGAGCACATGAGCTAGGATCTGTACTCCTTTAAGCAGATATTTAGTAGTAGTATTAGTACTGTGTATGGAAGCCAGAAGGCAACTTTGTTAAGCTGGTTCTCGCCTACCTTTGTGTGGGTTCCAAGGATGGAACTCAGGCCATCAGGCGTCAAAGTAGGTATTTGTACCTGTTGTCCTCTCCCAAGCTCAAGAACTGCACCTTTTAATTTTTTTAAAAATTTTTTCAGTGTTTATTTTTATTTTATATGCATTGGTGTTTGCTTGCATAATACATCTGTGTGAGGATGTCGGATCCCCTGGAACTGGAATTACAGGCTGGTGTGAGCTGCCATGTGGGTGCTGGAATTTGAGCCCTGGATACTCTGGAAGAACAGCCAATGCTCTTAAGCACTGAGCACCTCTTTTTTTTTTTTTTTTTCCGAGACAGGGTTTCTCTGTAGCCCTGGCTGTCCTAGAACTCACTCTGTAGACCAGGCTGGCCTTGAACTCAGAAATCCACCTGCCTCTGATTCCCAAGTGCTGGGATTAAAGGCATGCACCACCACCGCCCAGCACTGAGCCACCTCTTGAGCCAGCCCCACTTTTTGTTTGTTTGTTTGTTTGTTTGTTTTTGTTTTTCGAGACAGGATTCTCTGTATAGTCCTGGAGCTCACTTTGTAGACCAGGGTGGCCCGGAACTCAGAAATCTGCCTGCCTCTGCCTCCCAAGTGCTGAGATTAAAGGTGTGTGCCACCACTGCCTGGCCCAGCCCCACTTTTAATGTTTTTAAATGTTTATTTACTTTCTCTCTCTCTCTCTCTCTCTCTCTCTCTCTCTCTCTCTCTCCTCTCTGTGATTTACTTGCCCTGTGTGTGTGTGTGTGTGTGTGTGTGTGTGTGTGTGTGTGTGTGTGTGATGCGAAGGTCAGAGGATAACATTCAGGAGTCTGTTTTTTTTTTTTCCACCGTATTGGCCTTGGAGATAGAACTCAAGTTGTTCAGCCTAGTGGCAGAGGCTTTTACCTACTGAGGTACCACACCAGTCCACACTGTATTCTCTTAATATTCCAAGTGGAGAAGTCAGTTATGCTAAAGAATAACTATACTTTCTAGTGCATATTATAATTGTTCCCTTTTTACAATGCCTATAGGAGTTAGGCAATCGTAATATTCCTGTTTTGGGTGTGAAAACACACACCCAGTAATGATGTTAAGTAAATTTAAAATCAGAGGTAGTGAGTATGCGGTGAAGCCAGTGTAATCTGACTTCAGACTCAGATGATCTCAGTTGATGCCAAGCAGCAGTTACCCACAGAAGAGGGAACGTTGCTGGCAGCACGGTGGAAAGGAGAAGGAAGAGCGGTTATGCTAATAGCCTAGGTCAGTGAGATCCTTTACAGAAGATGAAATTTTAGCTGATCCTGGAAGGGTGATTTCTCAGTACTGTCTTAGTCAGAGTTCTATTACTGTGAAGAGATAACATAACCAAGGCAACTCTTATAAGAAAAGGCAGTTAATTGGGGACACTGTAATTAATTGCAGTTCCAGAGGCTTAGTCCATTATGATGGTGGGGAACATGGTGCTGAAGCACTAGCTGAGAGCTAGTTATATCCTGATCTGCAGGCAGAGAGACAGAGAGACACAGACAGAGGGGGAGAGAGGGAGAGAGGAGAGAGTGCAGCTGGGCCTGGCATGGTCTTTTGAAACCTCAAAGCCCACGTCTTGTGACATTCTTCTTCCAACAAGGACACACCTTTTTTTTTTTGGTTTTTCGAGACAGGGTTTCTCTGTGTAGCCCTGGCTGTCCTGGAACTCACTCTGTAGACCAGGCTGGCCTTGAACTCAGAAATCCATCTGCCTCTGCCTCCCAAGTGCTGGGACTAAAGGCGTACGCCACCACTGCCAGCTAAGACCACACTTTCTCATCTTTCTCAATGTACCCTACCTGGTGACTAAACATTCAAATATGCACATCTCTGAGGCCTATTATTATTCAAACCACTAAAAGTACATCCGCGCCATCTCAAAGAAGGCACTTAAACTATTAATAAATTCCTAAGTCATAAAAAGCATTCATGCTAGTCAACAAATCTTGGATTAATGTATGACAGACACTATGAAAGGTACTAGAAAGGCAGAGATCTCTAAACTCTGACTTTTTTATCATGAAGAAAGCTACCACTTTCGAAATGAATGAAATGGATGACAAAGCCAGGATCTCACACCTGTAATCCCAGCACCAGGGAAATTGACCTAGGATGGATGCTTTTGTGACTGACTGAGTTCCCAGGCAAACCTGAGTTTTATAGTCTCAAACTGTCTGTCCCCAACATTCTCTCTAATTTGCCATTATACCATACTAACTTTCCATACTAACTTTCTTTTAATTAATCTGGAGAATATTGATCTATTTGTTTGTTTGTTTACCAGTTTGTGCTGGGAATTAAACCCAGGACCTTGTCTTTGCTAGGCCATTGCTCTACCATTGAGCTACAACACTAGCCTTAAAGAACTGCCAAGAGAGCCAGGTGTGAGGGCACACACTAATTCCAGCAGAGACAGGCAGATCTCTGAGTTTGAGACCAGCCTGGTCTTAGAGTGAGTTCCAGGATAGCCAAGGCTACATAGAGAGGGGGAAAAAAATTAACAAGGCAATCTCAAGCGAAGGCTTCTTATTTTATCGTTTTGTTTATCTTACTTTATTTTGTCAATTCTGGGAAAGTGAATCTAGGTGAATACTCCAGCCCCAGCCCCAGCCCTAGCCCCAGCCCCAGCCCCAGCCCCAGCCCTAGCCCCAGCCCCAGCCCTCCCTTGCTGTTTTAAGACTTGCTACCTCCCTCTTCACCACTGCACCATTGCCTTTTCCTCTAGCTATACTATACCAGATATTTAATGGTATTTATCAGTTAGACATCTTTAAAACTTTAAACATTACATTTATGAGATAGATGGATAGATAGATAGATAGATAGATAGATAGATAGATAGATAGATAGGCAGACAGACAGACAGACAGACAGACAGACAGAGTACCCTTGCTATGCGTGGCACATGGAGGTCAGAGGATATTAGTTTGGGTTTCTATTGTTGTGATGATGAAACACCATGATCCAAAAGCAAGCTGGAGAGGATAAGGTTTTTTTTTGTTTGTTTTTGTTTTTGTTTTTCGAGACAAGGTTTCTCTGTGTAGTCCTGGCTGTCCTGGAACTCACTCTGTAGACCAGGCTGGCCTCGAACTCAGAAATCCACCTGCCTCTGCCTCCCAAGTGCTGGGATTAAAGGTGTGTGCCACCACTACCTGGCTCAATCTAGTGTCTTATTCAAGATTGAGATGATACAGGGACTTCATAAGTATTGCATTGTTTCCCATCTCTGGCTAACTCAACTCTTTTTTTTCCACATGTAATCGTATTCATGTCTGGTTCATTTTGTTTGAAAGAAAATCTGTTTTGTTTTTCAGGTTCATGGGTGTGTGTGTACATCAAGGACAGTTGCATGCACTTACAGAGGTATGACTTCCATGAGTGTGCTGAAGTAGCTCCTTTACTTTTCTCTCAGGATCTATGCTCTATTTTACTCATGTATATAGGTAAAATGCATGTACAATTATATTTACATTAAAGTGTCAGTGAGTGTGTTCGTTGTCTTGGGACGACAGCCTTAGTGCCTATGTTCTTTTTTTGTTTGTTTTGTTTTGTTTGTTTGTTTTTTCGAGACAGAGTTTCTCTGTGTAGCCCTGGCTGTGCTGGAACTCACTCTGTAGACCAGGCTGGCCTCAAACTCAGAAATCCACCTGCCTCTGCCTCCCAAGTTCTGGGATTATAGGCATGCGCCACCACCGCCCGGCTTGTGCCTATGTTCTTAAACTCCCTAATACATAATATTTGGTGTGTGCCCTGATACACAGGCATTTTAAGTGTAAGACTGGTTCTTCTCTGGATTTCTTCTCCCTTCCAGGTGAAGGGTGGCATGGCTTGACTGTGAGCCCTTTCCTGGCAACAGATCCCCAGACCACTGGGAAGTGTTTGCTGTAGTGATCTGGAATCCCCTGCCCTGGTTTCCTGATCCTTCTTATTATTGGAGTCAGTGATACAGGTGGGTGGGGGCATTGTGATGTGGTCACCTTGGAGGACCAATGCATCTCTCGTAAAAGCTTCTCCATTTCAGATACCAAGTTAGTAGCTGCAGAAAATGCTTGATTTCTTCGTGAAAACATTCCTGGAGTCAGGATAGGTTCCATTTATGTTCTGTGCTTTGTTGAGACAAGGTCTTGCTGTGTAGCCTGAGCTAGTCTTCCTTTCCTCTGCTTCAGCTTCCGTACCACCACACCAGGACCCACATCTCTATTTTTCTTTGCCACCATTCTTATCTGTCTGTCTGTCTGTCTGTCTGTATGTATGTATATGTGTACATACATGTGGGCCACAACTTCAAGTGGAAGTCAGAGAACAACTTTCAGGGGTTGGTTCCCTCCTTAGACTACGTGGGCTTGAGGAATTCAGCTCAGGTTGTTAGGCATGGTGGCAAGCACTGTTAACCACTGAGCTGTCTCACCAACCTTGACTGTCTGTTCGCTTCTCTCCCACCTCACTTTCTTTGTGTTTTGTTTTGTTTTTTGAGATAGGGTTTCTCTGTGTAGTCCTGGCTGTCCTGACACTCACTCTGTAGATCAGGTGTCTTTTTTATTTTTACTTACTGTGTGTGTGTGTGTGTGTGTGTGTGTGTGTGTGTGTGTGTGTCTGTCTGTGTGTCTGCCTGCCTGCCTGCCTGCCTGTCTGTCTGTGTCTGTACCATGCCTCAGAGGACAACTTTGTGGAGTCACTTCTTCCCATTTTGGAGGGATTCCAGAGAGTGAATCTCTCTCACTTTCTGTGTGTAGTTGTGGTAGTCAGTTTTTTCTACATTGGTTCTAGAGATTGAACTCAGGTCATTAAGGATTGGTGGCAAGTCCCTTTACTTACTGAGAAATCTTACTGCCTCCGCCCCACCTGTGTTGTTAAAAGCTCTCTTAAAGAGAACCAACTCACAAGAATTATTCCACACGTGCGCAGCAGCACATGCCATCTTTCCAACAGCAAATAATTTTTAAAATTCTTTTATTTTTTTTAAAGATTTTATTTATTTTATGTGTATGAGTACACTGTAGATGTCTTCAGACACACCGAAGAGGGCATCAGATCTCATTACAGATGGTTGTGGAGCCACCATGTGGTTGCTGGGATTTGAACTCAGGACCTCTAGAAGAGCAGTCGGTGCTCTTAACCTCTGAGCCATTTCTCCAGCCCTAAAATTCTTTTTTTCTAAACAACTTTAGTCCCAGTATTTAGAAGTACCCAGGTAGATCTCTATGAGTTTCAACAGTTTCAGGATAGCCTGGGCTACCTAGAGAGACCCTGTGTCAACACCCTCTGCCCAACCCAGAAAAAGTTTCTTAAGCATCTAGGCTTGATAGTCTTTGTTGTAGAATATTTTCACATTTCCCGTCAAGAAGTAAGTACCGAAGTGTAAAAGTGATGAAAGTTAGGAAGGAAGCTTGTTTAGTGGAATTTGCAAGAGTATTGGTTTCCTGTTGAGTTGGTGCCTGGTAATTGTCCTTAATACCTTAAGAAAGAAAGGCCCGGGGTATGTTCTTTTCTCAGTTTCTGGAGGCTAGAATGTAGATTTTCAGGCCAATCCCAGCACTCAGGCGGAGGCAGGCCTGGTCTACATAGTGAGTTTCAGGGCAGCTAGGACTATGGAGTGAGACCCTGTCTCAACAGAGAAAAAGAATAAAGAATGTCAGCCGGGTGGTGGTGACGCACGCCTTTAATCCCAGCACTTGGGAGGCAGAGGCAGGAGGATTTCTGAGTTCGACTGCCAGCCTGGTCTACAGAGTGAGTTACAGGACAGCCAAGGCTACACAGAGAAACCCTGTCTCAAAAAACCAAAAAATAAATAAATAAATAGATAGATAGATAGATAGATAGATAGTGTCTTGATGGAAGAAATGATGAGGAAGAGCACGACCTTTGGCATCTCACTGCCTAGGTTTGAATCTATCTGTGCCTCCATGGTTTTGTATGTTGGTGGAGATATTAGTAGTTTTTGCTGGAAGGAACTGGACGCTGGAGCATTTTACCTTTAGTAGGGAGGATGGTGAGGAGTAAATGGCGAGGCAGGAAAAAAAAGCTGAAGAGCTTGTTGGTCTAGAATGGAAAAGAAGGAGTTTCAAGGAGGAGGGAGTAATTAAATGTGACAAATGTTGCTGATGAAAGGGTGACCTACCTAGGACACTGAGAGTATGAGATGTAAAATGCTTATTTACCACAGGGCCTTGCTTATAAAAATTGCTTAATGCCCACTAACTGTTGAAACTTGCATTTCTTACTGTGACATCTCTCCTTTGAATTCTGGTTTGTTTTTGTTTTTCTTATGTTTCCATTACTGTTAAATTTTGAAAAGCTTTTCACTGACCTATATGTAATAGAAGATACACATTTGTGGAAAGTATTGCTCATTAAATTTTTCCAAATGCGTATGCTCAGAATTAGCTCCCCAGATCTACAAAGATTTTCTGTTTATTTCTGTTCTGAGAAGTAAACCTACACATTATTTTTTTTTCTTTAAACATTTTTTTTTAGATATTTTCTTTATTTACATGTAAATTTCTCCTTTCCCAGGTTCCCCTCCAAAAAACAAACAAACTAACAAATAAACAAAACAACAAGAACAAACCCCTTTTGCCTCCCCCCTCCCCATGCCTGCCACCCCACCCTCTCCCACTTATTGGCCCTGGCATTCCCCTACACTGGGTTCTTTAAACATTTTTTTTAATTGATTCTTTGGGAATTTTATAGCTTGCACCCCAGCCCCACTAATTTCCCTTCCATGTCCACCTCCCTTAGAGGTCAACTGGGCAAGATGGCTGACATCTGTAGTCCTAGTTCAATCTTTTAAGGTTGTTAACTTGGAAATGCTTGCTTGTATGGATTGGTATGTGCTTCTGAGCTGCCTTGATCAGACTTACATAATCTTTGAGCTTAAAGTGAAAGGAAACTCTATGGGTTCAGTGACCTAACTCATGCATTATTTATGAAAAGGAGCAGCTAGACCCCGAGGGATTCCAGTTTCTTGGTGTCCTGTGATACTGCCAGTCGCCTCTTCCTTTCCTTGTTTCTGTATGGCCTAGTACAGAGTATTCCTCTGTCCTGAACAGCCTTGAGTGGGATGCAAGGCTGCCAGTCCTTCTGTGTTAGGTTAACGCTGGCGGCAGAAGCATGTGTTCAGCATGGGGCAGTTCCAGGAGGCTACTGTGATCCATGGCAAAGAAGACTACTGAGAATATCAATTATAGTAGCCTCTGAGGCTCAGAGATCCCCACAGGGCTAGCCATGGTGAACACAAATAACAACCTATGAGGAGAGTGCTGGGATAGAGCTCAGGGGTAGAAGGCCCTAAGTTCAACCCTTAATATCAAAAACCACTAAGGAACCAACCCCCACACCACACACTCCAAAGGAAGAAGATTTCACTCTTCACACAAACACCTGCGAGAGTCTGCGGTGGGACAGACGCTTGGCTAGCCCATCTACAAATCCCAGGACAGCGGGGTCTACGTAGCAAGTTCAGGCCAGCTAGAATTACATAGCAAGATTCTGTCTGAATAAAGAAGACAAACAGATTGGGGACCCTTCAGACAGAATTATATAGCAAGATTCTGTCTGAAGGAAGAAAACAGACAGATTGGGGACCCTTCAGACACAAGCATGTAGGATACGTTCTGACTTTTTCTCATTTCTCTGTCCTGTTCTGCTATTATCTTTGTCTTTCTGATTACATTTCTTTCCACATTAACCTCTGTGATGTTGTTGTATACTTAGGTCACTACTAATATTTTGTAGCTCATTTTCCTGCCTCTATTATTTATTTATTTATTTATTTATTTATTTATTTATTTTTGTTTTTATTGTCTTGACATAGGGTCTCACTATGTAGCTCTGGCTGTCCTGGAATTCACTATGTGTAGACCATACTAGTCTATAACTCAAGATCCACTTGCCTCTGCCTCCCTAGTGATGGGATTAAAGGTGTGAGCTTCCTGTTTTTCTTGACTTCATTTTGATATGCTCAAATTGTCTTCATCAGGAATAACTAATAGTTAAATGCTTCTGTTTCAAATTTATTTAGATTCCTGGACCATGTATAATCTGGTTTTAGAATATGTCCCCCCTTTAGTTAGGTGGGTGTTTTTACTGTCTTCTATATATTCTGATTTATAGGTCTTAGAAAGTTTTTATCTTTTTTTCTCTCTTATTCTCTAAACTATGTCAAGTCCTTAGCTTAGCTTACCTATAAAAATACCCTGTGCAACTAGGTCCATAGTACATATTTAAGATATATTCATAGCTATGTAATGAGACTCAATTCTGTGAAAAGCTGACCCCAGTGGTGGAGGGGGCACCTACAAAAATGTCCTGAGGGGCTAGAGAGATGGCTCAGCTGTTACAAGAACTTGTTGTTCTTGGGCAGTTTACAGCGGCCTGTGACTCCAGCTCGAGGGGATTTAGCACCACCTTCTGACTTCTGCAGATACCTGCACACATGTGACATGCACTCACACAGACACACATAAGTACATGTAAAAATAAATCTTTATTTTTAGGCCGGGCGGTGGTGGCACACGCCTTTAATCCCAGCACTTGAGAGGCAGAGGCAGGTGAATTTCTGAGTTCGAGGCCAGCCTGGTCTACAGAGTGAGTTCAGGACAGCCAGAGCTATACAGAGAAACCCTGTCTCGAAAAAACAAACAACAACAACAAAAAAACAAAAACAAAAAACCAACCAAACAAAAAATCTTTATTTTTAAAAAGTGATACAAAATGTCACATATCCTTTCATAATTACAAGTTTCAGTCTTTGTAATTTTATTTATATGTATGAGTGTTTTGTATGCATGTATGTCTATGTACCACATGCATGCCTGGTGCTGATGGAGAGCTGAAGAGGTGTTGAATTCCCTGGAACTAGAGTTACAGATGGTTGTGGGCTGCCATGTGAGTGCTGGGAACGGAGCCCCCATCATTTGGAAGAGCAGCCAGTTCTACTCTTAACTGCTGAACCAGCTCTTCAGCACTAAAGTTTGTTTCTCTCACTTAAACTTCTACTTGGAAAATGTTCAAACATGTTTCTGCAAATATGTGCCATCTCCTTTGCTCGTTTGCTTGTGGAAAAGGTGGCATGGATGACTTTGTTTGTGCTTTGTTCATTTAGCTTTTGTTTGTTTGCTTGTTTTGTTATAAGATACTTAGCCCTGGCTGTCCTGGAACTCACTATGTAGACCAGGCTGGCCTCAAATTCACAAAGATCCACTTGCTTCCACCTCCCCAATGCTGGGATCAAAGGTGTGCATACCATGCATAGCAAAACCCTGTGTTTTGTGTTCATTTAGCAAAAACCCTCTAAATATATTGTAGTACATGCTTAGTAACTCCCTATGACATCTCAGAAACAAACAGGAAGCTGGCCATCTCTCTGACAAACAACAGAAGCATTCATATAGTTTCCAGGAGTGTTCTCTGACTTGCTTCTGCTAGTTTATTCATTAAAAATTATTTATTTAGTTTTTAACCACATATCCACTACTCTTCTAGGTACTGGGACTACAGTAATGAATAAATCAAAATCTTTCCTGTTGTGGAATTTCTATTATAATCAATAAAAAAATGGGGAGAAGAGTTATGTTAAAGGAGAAAACAAATTGTATTTGATACCAGTGTGGCGTTACCTAATAGACAAATGCTTAAGGAAGTGAAGAACAGAAGCGCAGATGTGAAAGTACAGAGTTGCAGGAATAGCAGGGGCAAATGCCCAAGAGAGGCTGATGTGGCTGCAGTGAGGGGAACAGTAGCGGATGGACAGCAGAGAAGAAATGCCCACAGAGCACAGTCTTGTAGACCTGTAAGAACTTTAGCTTTCACTCAGGGTGGGTTGTGACATTTTGGGATGTTTCTGGTTGCTTGTATTTTAACAGAATCGTCCTACTTTCTGTGTGGTGAATTCCTGAAAAGGGATAAGAACAAAAGCAGAAAGAACAGCTAAGGGGCTTGTGCAATACCATCTGCAATGGAGGCTGAGGGTGTAGGCACAGTGGTAGAGAGAGGGCTTACCTGGTGTTTTTAAGGCCCTAGGCTTGCTCTCCAGTATGGAAAAGAAAAACTGGACTGGGGACATAGCTCAGGGGTAGAGTTGGACGTAACCTCCAGTGTTACAAAGGAATGATATGAATAGAAAGACCATGCAAAAAAGATGCAAGATGATGGTAATTTGACCAGAGCGATTGACACAGCCGCTGATTCTAGGTCTTTTTTGCAAATAGAACACATGTCTTCCTAACACTGTGTATGTGTGGTGTTAAAGAAGTCACAACTAACCCTGACGTCCGGGCTTCTGAAACACACAGCTGCGGTGAATGGCAATGGGGAAGAAGAGCGAAGGTACCAAATAGGAGATGTCAAAAAAGAAACAGTCGAGGGTGTGGGATGTGCCTGAGAGGGTGGGGTGCTCTCCACACTTTCGTGAAGCCCTGGGTTCATGTGCCCTGCTCTGGATAAAGCAGGCCTGGGGAGACACATTTGTAATTAGCATCTAGGAGGCAGAGATACCAGAATCAGAAGTCCAGGCTTGCCCGTGGATACATAGGAAACTTACAGCTAGCCTGGGGTACTTGAGATCCTATCTCCAAAACAAACAAGCAGCAGACACCAATGAACTGAGGTGATGGTTTTGTTGGTAAAAGTGCTTTCTGTTCAGTCCTAAGCACACACCCCAAAAGCCAGGTGTGGTAGTGGATGTTTGTAATCCTGGTACTGGGGAGGGAAACTCAGCCAGTCTCAATGTCTAGAAGCCTGGAGTCCCAGACAAAGGCTGTCTCAAAAAGCAAGACTGTGTGGGGCCAAAGAGATGGTTCTGTGGCTGAGTACTTAGTGCCCTTTCAGAGGACCCAGGTACCCTGCACCGACATGAGGCTGCTCACAGCTAACAGTAACTCCAGCTCCAAGGCATCCTGTGCCCCCTGGCCTCTGTGTGCTCCTGCTTGCACACAGTGCATAGATACTCACTTGGGCACTGTTTTAGTTAGGGTTTTTATTCCTGCACAAACATCATGACCAAGAAGCAAGTTGGGGAGGAAAGGGTTTATTTAGCTTATTTTTACATGGCTGTAGATCACCAGAGGAAGTCAGGACTGGAACTCAAGCAGGTCAGGAAGCAGGAGCTGACGCAGAGGCCATGGAGAGATGTTCTTTGCTGGCTTGCTTCTCCTGGTTTGTTCAGCCTGCTCTCTTATAAACCCAAGACTTCCAGCCCAGAGATAGTACCACCCACAAGGGGCCTACCCCCTTGATCACTAATTGAGAAAATGCCCCACAGCTGGATCTCATGGAGGCACTTCCCCAACTGAAGCTCCCTTCTCTATGATAACTGCAGCCTGTGTCAAGTTGACACACAAAACTAGCCAGTACAATTGACTCCTTGTCAACTTGACACACAAACACATCACTATTAAGCCTCAACCCTTATGTTTTTATTTATCCCTAAGATTTAAAGTCTCACAGTCTTTACATATTAAAAGTCTAATCAATTTAAAATGTCTAATATCTTTTAAAATTCAAAGTCTCTTAACTGTGGGCTCCACTAAAATACATTCTTCTTTCAAGAGGGAAAAATATTAGGGCACAGTCACAATCAAAAGCAAAACCAATTTTTGGGATCCAACTCACGATCTTTTGGGCTCTTTTAAGGGCTTGAGTCACCTCTCTAGCTCTGTCCTTTGTAGCACACATCTTGTCTTTTGGGCTCTAGATGCCTGTACTCTATTGTTGCTGCTGTCTTTGGTGGTCATTTCATGGTACTGGCATTTTCAAAACAATGCTATAACTAGGCTTTACCAATAGCCTCTCATAGACTGTTTTTATAGTGCCAAGCCTCAACTCCTTTGCATGACACCTTCAGTCCTGGGCCATCAATTGCAAATTGAGGCTGCATCTTCACCAATGGCCTTCCATGGCCTCTTACTGTGCTGAGCCTCAGCTGCTCTCCATGACCCCTTCATGTTGTCAAAGCCAGTACCACCTGGGTGACTCTTACACATTACCAAGTCCTGCTGCAGCACAAGGTACAACCTTGGCTATCTCTGGAACATAGCCTCTTTGTGTTCTCAGAGAACACTCTCCAGAAGATGTCACATCAATGATGCTGGTCTCTTTTTAATCACCGCTAATTTCTTAGCTCTAGCTAACCAGCATCAACAGTCCCAGTAATGCAAAGTTCTCTCTTTAGTAGTTCTGGTATCTTGTTAATCACAGCTGATACTTCAGCCCTAGCTAACCAGAATCACAGAATCTTCACAATCAAAACAACATGGCCCCTGAGCCTTGGATGGCAGTGGCCGGCGTTACAGACCGGGACAGCCCATTCGTTTCCATGTTTATCCATTCCATATATGTTAGTTAGGATGCCCACAGAGCCCAAAAGAAGGCTGGATCTGTGGAGCTGAGTTAGAGGCAGTTGTGATTCACCAGACATTGGTTCTAGGAACCAAATGGGTTCTCTGGGAGAAAGCAATTAGTGTTCTTAAGAACTGAGTAATCTCTCTAGCCCCGGCTTCCATTTTATTTAAGTGCATTTAACTTTTTTATTCAACAGTTTATTGGTGAATTTATATAGGCAAGGAGGCTCAAACCTGTGATCTTAGTTCTTGGGATCTTGAGGTTAAAGGATTGTAATTATTTTGTTAGTAGCAAAGATATTCAAGGAGAGACACTTGTGCCCTTCCCTATGGCTTTAAGAGTATTGAGACAATGGGCCCCGGGGAATTTCGTGCTGTGAGAAGCAAATGGCGGAAGCCCTGTGCTATTGGATGAGGAGCTTGTTTCCCTGGAGACTTTACCGAGTTCTGACTTGTTAACTACCTGGCAATAGAGACTGGAGCTGAGACATTGTGGGTCAGCAATGGGTAAGACTGTCTTGGGAACTGCTTACCTTCTGCCTTCATTTCAACCTAAACGACATATTAGGACCAGAAGATGGAGTTGAGGTGGTGGGAGTGGGGTGGCGAAGGAGGGAGTGGTGTGTGGGGTCATCAAACCTCTTTGTTCCTCTTCCCAGCATGGCCACTTTGAAGAAGTCTCTCTTCTTGGCTTTTCGCTGTTGTATTGAGGACTGGTGGCCAATCCTAGCTTATTGGAGCTACCAGGGCCTGACCCTAACAGCTTTGATAACAGGATCACTATAGCCAGGCCTGGGTATGTAGTGAGTTGCAAGCGAGCTCAGGGCTGTAGAGCAAAACCCATTTTCAAAAACAAAGTTTAAAAACAAGTTGTTCATCTTTCTGGATCCTGCTGAATAGACACCTAGCCGTTTGTCCTGGGTTTGAAAGTTCAGAAATAGTTGGTCTCTACCAATCTTTACTGTGCTTAGCAGGAACAGAAATAATGTACAAGATATAGAAATGGCACTAACTACGAGATGGAGTATTAAGGAATGTTTCCAAAAATAAAAGGTCCCAGCCAGGCTTGGAAGAGTGAGTCAAAATTGCAGAGAAGAAACGAAAGCCAAGCAAGTGAGACACTTACTCAGAATATTATGGGTTAGTAAAAGCTATTTTGTAGCCAGAGCTAATGTCCTCTCTGGCTTGACTCCTCTCAAGCAGGCTCTAGTGTCTCTCCTGGAGAGGCTGTTGAGCCGCTGCAAACGGCCTCAGCGGATGTGCCCGTGTATGCTTTCTCACTGGCTATGGATGCTCTAGCTGAGAACAGGAGGCTCCTTTGGAGCTTAAGCCTCCCACAGGGCACTCCTGGGGCGCCTGTCCTGGAATTACCCAAGCCAGCAACAAAGCTTTCTTTTCTTCTTTAAAGCAAGCCAGCGGGATGGGATGTCTGCTAGCCTTTGTGCTGAGAGCTGACCAACAAGCATCCAGTGGCTAGCACAAAAGCATTGTTAGGCTACAGTGAAAAGTAGGCCGGCACCCAGGCCCCTCTCTTTAGAAGACCCATCCAAAGAGCAGGGGTCCAGCAAGCCTGTATTTGGTTATTTTGACATCGATACGAGTTTTTGATTTACTGCTGACACAGTACATCAGATAGGATCCTGGGATCTCTTTCTGTTGCTGCTCCGAACATCTCAGTCTGGAGATTCCTGAGTTGCCTTTGACTCTTTTGGCTAACATGCCTATTCTCAGTCGTAGTTGGGGGTGCTGGGGGGGTTGCTAGAGATGCAGCTCCACACTGTCTCCCGTTCTTTATCAGATCAGATGAAATCAGGATTCTTTTTTTTGTTGTTTTTTGTTTGTTTTTTTGAGACAGGGTTTCTCTGTGTAGCCCTGGCTGTCCCGGTACTCACTCTGTAGATCAGGCTGCCAGAAATCCGCCTGCCTCTGCCTCCCAAGTGCTGGGCTTAAAGTCTTGCGCCACCACTACCCAGCGAAATCAGGATTCTTTATTTAACTTCAGCATGGATTTCAGGAAGAGCTAGTATGAAACAAAGTTGGAGTTTATTAAAAGGAGATCATAGTATAGGCTTAAACAAAGGGGTTAATAGCACGATGGGGGAAGGAAGGTTAGAGATTCTTGCTTCATTGCATTTACAATAGCCGCGTATGCCATTTTGGTAGGTTCTGAAGTTGATCCTCAGGGTTGCTAAGGAATTGAGATTAGATCGCAGGTGATTCTTGAGGTACTTTGGTTAGGGTTTCAGGTGATGGCATACTAGGGTGGCTTGGGAATTTAGGATGTTTTGGATGAATTTAGCCTGCTTATAAGCCATCTTGTTTGTAGTTGTTTTCTGAGACAGGATTTCTCTGTGTAGTCCCAGCTGTCCTGGGACTAGCTCTATAGACCAGGTTGGCCTTGAACTCACAGAGATCTTTCTGCCTCTGCTTTCCAAGTACTGGGCTTAAAGGCGTGTGCCACCCAGTTTAAAAGCCATCTTATAGTAAAGACAAACTAGGTTCATTCCTGTTTATGATTAAACTTGTTTCTCAAGGATTGGGCTATGTATGCCCCACTAGTGACCTAAAGTACAAATGGTTCTGTACTGCCTGTTCCAGGAAATAGCAGGCATGTCTTGTTTTAAAAAGTTGTTTATAACCATCTTGCAATCCTATCTTTGCTTTAAAAGGTTTTTATGACTACTTCACAGTCATATCTTTTTTTTGGGAGGTTGTTGTGACTGACTTGTCATGCTTATGTTTTGCCCAGCCATCCCCTATTTGGAAGTCCCTACCTCTGAGCTATAAAAATCTCACCTTGTTGGGCTGGTGGTAGTGTACGCCTTTAATCCCAGCATTTGGGAGGCAGAGGCAGGCGGATTTCTGAATTGCCAGCCTGGTCTACAAAGTGAGTTCCAGGATATCCAGGGCTACACAGAGAAACCCTGTCTCAAAAAACAAAAAACAAAAAACAAAACAAAAAAAAAAGTCAGAGAAGGGGACTTGGGGACTTTGGGCAATGACTATTCTTCCAAAGGTCCCAAGTTTAAACCCCAGCAACCACAGGTGGTTCACAACCATCTGTAATGAGATCTGACTCCCTCTTCTGGTGCCTCTGAAGACAGCTACAGTGTACCTAAGTATATAATAATAAGTAAATCTTTTAAAAAGAAAAAAGAAAAACAAAAGCAAGCAAGCAAGCAAACAGACCCCTGCCCCCAGCTATGTACAGGAATAAAATGGCTTGCTTTAATTAATTTGGTCATAAGGATTTGGGCTAGTGGCTTTTCTTCTTATATCTTTGGGATTAACATTTTCATTGGAAACAAAAGATGATAGTCTCATTTATGAGATTCCCAGAAAATATCTAGGAAACAATTAAGGCTGTACTCAAGGTCATATACCCTCAGGGCCTAAAGCATGTTTATTGCCATTAACAGTCTTATTTGAAACTGCTTCTAACTAAATGGAGCAGTGTCTCTATGTTGGCAATCTTCACAGCAAATGTTACTGTGCTAGAATAATTTTTTTAAGCATTCTTTTATATTTATTTGTATATGTGTATACATACATCTTAACATTTTTTAAATTACATTTATTTGTGTGCACATATTTGAATTCACACTCCTGCTGTCTCAGCCTCCTGAGAATGGTGGGACACCATACCTAGTGCCAAATGCTCTATGTTGTGTTAGTCTATAATGTGAGTGATGTATAACACAGCTCTGAGGACCACAGAGCCAAATCAAAGTGCCAACAGAGCCATTTTCCCTCCCAAGGCTGTGGAAGGGTCCTCTGCTTTTCCTTGATTCTCGTGGATTTAACCAGTCCTTAGTGTTCTTTGGCTTATAATGCATGAATCCAATTTATGCTTTAATATCTTGTGACATTGTTCCAGAGGATCTGATGCTCTCCCATGGCTTCTGGGGAGTCAAAACACCCATACACAAAATAGTTTCAAAAAGTAGGCAGTCGGCCGGGCGGTGGTGGCGCACGCCTTTAATCCCAGCACTTGGGAGGCAGAGGCAGGTGGATTTCTGAGTTCGAGGCCAGCCTGGTCTACAGAGTGAGTTCCAGGACAGCCAGGGCTATACAGAGAAACCCTGTCTCAAAAATCAAAAAAAAAGTAGGCAGTCTGTGTAGTACGTGGGCTTTCTTGCTATGCTAAGCTTTAGTTTCTTCTTAACTCTTAGTTTCATCTCATTTATGAAGAACAAAAAAAAAAAATCTAGTCTAGTCACTGTACTCTTTTACTCTGTGGTTCTTTTACATAGGATATCTTTCTTACTCCCAGTTCTACCTATGGGTTATTAGGAAATGGAACTCCACCCTGAACAATTAGTGAATGTTAGACGGGTGTGGCGCAGGGAAGGGTATTTCATTGGAAAGAGTGAACAAATGTGTAGGTTAATTGGTTAATAAGAAAGGTTTTGTAAACGATACTTAGGATTGTGAGGGGTTTGGTTGTTGTTTTTGAGATGGGGCCTCATGTAACCGCAAGCTTGCTGTGTAGTGAAGGCTGATCTTGAATTCCAGTTCCTCTGCCTCTGCCTCCCAAGAACTATTTTTAAGCACGTATGGTTGTTTGTGTGCATATATGTCTAAGCACCATGTGCTTTCCTGGTGCCTGCAGAGGCCAGATGAGGATGTGAGATCCCTTAGACCCGGAGTTACAGCCTGTTTAGAGCTATCATGTAGGTGCTGGGAATTGGGTCCTCAGGAAGGGCAGCCAGTGCTCCTAACTGCTGAGCCTTCTCTTTTGTTCCCATCTGCTGATGTTTTCATAGTCCAAGAGTAATAGAAGATCATTGGGTAATTGAACACTGGAGTGGCTTTCAGTTGGCATTTTGGGAAGATTATTCTGGTGAGGTATGTGCTATATATATATTATTCCAGTGCTTGGGAGGCAGAGGCATAACTATTGCATGTTTGTTCAAGGTTAACCTGGGCTACCATCTCATCTAGATGTGATCCGGACTGAACTGTGAACTAATCTTAAGTGTTTTCACTTAATAGATTTTCAGCCTTTGTTTGGGCAAATGGATAGAGCACAGACGTGCTCAACACAGTCCTGCTACTTAGATGGCCATAAGTGATCTTGGCCACACAGCTGCCATTTACCCCCTTGAGTAAGTGCTCTCAGCTCAGGCCAGATGAGTATATTTGTTGAAAAGTAGAAACTAATTCAAGAGTCTGAAAGAGTTGGGCTGGTGGTACACGTTCTTTATCCCAGCACTCAAGAGACAGAGGCAGGTGAATCTCTGTGAGTTCAAGGCCAGCCTGGTCTACAAAGTGAGTTACAGGATAGCCAGGGCTATACAGAGAAACCCTGTCTTCAAAGAAAAAAAAAAAAAAAAGATTCCAAGAGGAGTAATGTCCATGCTCTCTGGTGTAACTCAGTTAGTAGAATGCCTATTGATAAGCTAAGCCCTGGGTTTGATCTAAGAAGCTTATAAAACTGGGTATGATGAACTACGTCAATCCCAGCATTTAGGAGGCAGAGACAAGCATATCTCTGTGAAGTCCTGGCTAGACAGGGCTATGTAGTGAGACTGTCTCAAACAAACAAACAAACAACAACAACAACAGAAAACCAAAAAATCAAATTGGGTATAGTAGTGCACACCTTTATAATCCAGTACTTAGAAGGCAAAGGCCAGTAGATAGATCTCCATGAGTTTGTGACTAGCCAGGGCTACTTGATTAGATCTTATCTCAAAGAGCTCAAAGCAAGGACCCAGGTTCAGTTCCCAGCACCCACACCAGGCAGCTTACAATTACCTGTAATTCCAGCTCCGGGAGGATCTGATGCTCTCTTGTGGGCTTCTTGGGGACCTGCATTTATTTTCACAAAAACAGATAAACATGTACATACACATAAATCAAAACTCCTGGCTAATTTGGAGCTCAGAGATCTGCCCGCCTTTGCCTCCTTAGTGCTGGGATTAAAGGTGCACACTACTGCACACTGACTGATAGTTTTGTTCTTTTGAGAAAGGGTATTGCTGTAATGCAAAGGATGGTTTTAAATTCAAAGGCTCAGATGATCCACCAGCCTCAACCTATGGAGTAGTGAGGGACAGATGGGTAGATTGTTGTTTGAGATAGGGGATCACTATGTAGCCTTTGGATGGCCTGGAACCTGTAGATCAGGTTGGCTTAGAACTTACAGGATCCACCCTTATAATCCAAGCACCACCAAAGACAGTCAGTCCCTCAATACTAATGCATTGGGTACTAGCTATTGTTTGTTTTATAAAGACAAGATCTCACAATGTAGCTCTGGCTATCCTGGAACATAGACCAGGCTGTCCTTGAACTCACAGAGATCTCCCTACCTCTGCTTCCCAAATGCTGAGACTAACTGTGTACACCACTATACCTGGCTTCACTGAAGTTTTTTTTTTTTAACAGCTCTTCAAAGATAATACCTTCAGAGCTCAGCTGAAAAGAAGCAGGTTTTGGTATAGATAAAATTGACATATATATATCATTTAGCAATCACTGAAATTTAACGGGTACTGAAATACCTGTAACTCTCACTTGAGAAGTAAGGGGAGAAGAATTCAAATTCATTCTCAGCTATCTGGCAAATCTGAAGCCAGCCTAGGCTGGAGAGATCCTGCCTCAAAAGAAAAAAAAAAGAATTAAAATATTAAAAATTCTGGGGGCTAGGGAGATGGCTCAGCTGGTAAGAGCACTGACTGCCCTTCCGAAGGTCCTGAGTTCGGATCCCAGCAACCACATGGTGGCTCACAACCATCTGTAATGAGATCAAATGCCCTTGCCAGAGAGAGCTGGGCCGAAGGGAGCAGGTCCAGCAGAAAGTCCTGAGTTCAATTCCCAGCAGCCATACACATGATAGCTCAGGGCCATCTGTACAGCTACAGTGTACTCATACACATAAAATAAATAAAATAAATCTTTTTTTTTTTTTTTTT